>JBAMJV010012721.1:0-32120 GCA_037951105.1 Echinarachnius parma
AGCGCAAGGAGGGGAGGGGTGACTTGGTGGTTGGCCCGGTGGAGACGGTTTGATCCTAGTACCATTAACCCTGTCCTACGATTTCTAGAACTCCATTGTCAACAGGTTAATCGAACAGGAAGAAGGGGGAGGTGATGACAAAGGGTAATAAGACAAAGGGGGTAGGGGACTAAGAGAGCAAGGAGGGTAGGGATGACTTAGCTGTTAGTATGTGGGAGACGGATTGATCTTAGCGCCATTTACCACATCCTAGGATATCTAGGGAAAGGGGACGGGGATGAGGGAAGGGGGAAGGATTTGAGAGAGAGAGAGGGGGGGGGGGGGAGAGGATGGAAAGAGGGCACTCGTGGTAAGGAAGTACAAAGGGTATGTGGGAGAGGGGAGGGGGAAATACAACTAAGATGTGAACAGGAATCGAGGAAGCTAGGGGCAAGGGGAACGGGAAGAAGGACTCAGATACTGATGTTGACGATGACAAGTCTTCACGTTTCTGCTATCACGTCATGGAAAGTTTTTGACACGTGATGGCAGTGAATATGAACTCTGCAGCCAGTTAATGATTCGAGATACAGGGGCATTTTAAGGGGGTCTGAGTGGTTGGGGGCTACACACCTGATATTACAACTTAAATACTGTTAAGTATAAAAGTAAATTCTTCATTCTAAGAATGTGATTGAACTTTAATATTTTGTTTTTAAGACAAACTTGCATTTATACACATGATTTATATTATGATTGGTAAGTCACCTACATGAAATAAGTGTGATTATACAATTTCCAAGTCATTCCAATTCATAATCAAAATGTTTAATATTCCTATCAAAATATATATGAGGAAAATATTAAACCGAACCCTCGTTGACTTTCAAATTGGCAAAATTTGGTATGTTTGTGAAGGAAATGTTATTTTTTCTAAGGATATTAACTTAATCCGCGATAAAAATGTTGAAATTTGACTAAAAAAGTCTTCGAAAATGGGGCAAAAGTGAGCAGTCTCCGAGACTGAAATTCGCTCAACGATCGGCCTGAAAATCGTGACGTCATCGGTAGAACGGGCCCGGCCGATCAGCTGATCAAGCAAAGCGATGCGCGTGCATATTGTGTATTACTTTTTTGATAACGTACGATCGAGCTGGACAGTTTTATTTCGAGGAAAATGGAGGAAAATACTCTCGAACTGAGTTTCGCAATGGATTTTTCCGAAGAAGATGAAGAAGAGGACAGGAATGATTCATCAGACAGCGACAATGACGGGATTTGGGAGATTTTTGGCGCTAGTTCACTATTGTACCCGCACTCCGGTGTCGGCACGCTACGCCGCTAGCTGCCCGTGACGCACTCGTGAAGAGTACCATACAAAACACAAATGTAATGTACCCAAAATCAACTAAATCTTCGACCATTGCTCAAATTATGGTCATGATTTCAAAGTAGTTACACAGAACAGGTAAAAAGGATAACTACTTTGAAATCATGACCATTATTTGAGCAATTTTTGAAGATTTAGTTGATTTTGGGTACGTTACATATGTGTTTCGTAGGGTACTCTTCACGATCGAGCGCGGCACGGCCAGCTAGCGGGCCAGCGTGCCGACACCGGAGTGCGGGTTTCAATGCGCCCTTCCCCCGCAGCATCTTCCCCGGCAAACTGTGCATGGACATGGTGCAATTCGCTATACAATTGCCGCAGTCATACGCCAGATCGACAAATCTATCACTTTCATGGCCTCTTTGACATTATTATAGTTATTTTTCACTGTCGGCTTAGAATGCCGACAGAGAAAAATACAATATAATGTCAAAGTCAAAGAGGGCATGAAAGTGATAGATTTGTCGATCTACCATACGCCATGCACCTTTTCCCGACTTTGCGACTCGAATTCAACTTTGTCGAAACTGGCGAACTCGCGATTTCCACCTCAAAACCATGCCTGAAATCTTCACTTCCTTCAGACATTTCCACCATTCTCCGATTTTGCAGATTTCAGGTCAAATCTAACAAGAAAAATGATATTGACAAGGACGGCGTTCTATCGATTGAGCAGGGCAGCATTACTCGCGCTCGCTGGACTGGGGGATCGTTGGGGGAGGCAACGGGTGCCGCTCTACCATCAGCGGCTGTGCATGGTTTGGGCCTATTCTACCTGTGACGTCATCAAATTTCTCTGCACCAAATCGCCGTCAAACGGCGAAAATCGGGGTTCAGAATAAGAGTTTAAATTTGCTTTTAATTGTTTTCTGGGCGGTGTTTGGGCTTCAAAATTAACTTTTTCATGCTCAGTATGTTCTCAGCTTTCAGAAGAGGTACAATATGCATATTATAGGATCTTCATTGAGTTTTCGGTTTAAGCAGGAAAAGGGCAGATAATAACAAGAATGGTTTTGATTTCCAAGACATTCAATCTCATATTACTTAATCCCTGTAAAAATATACATAGTACTTAGCAGAGAAGCAGAGTATTTCAAACATGAAATTATGTTACTTTCTTTCACTGCTGAAAAAGGAGGATTTCATAACTATTATTTGCAGTAAAGACTGCATGGGGGACCCTTACACAGCTGTATTCAAATTGTTCTTCCGTGTTATCATATCCCCTGCTATCATATGAACGGAAGACTCAGAAGGGGACTGCTGCTAAATTTAGCCTTGAGTGGAGAGGCGAAGGGGGAAAGAGGACTATGGGGGAGGGGGGAGAGAGGGGGGAGGGGGGTAGGGAATGACACTCGTCACTTCCTGTTGCTATAATTGGTCTGTTGGTGGCACAGCAAGGGGTAAGGGGGTGAACAATAGATCGGGGGCCTGTAACATAAAGATGCATGCTTAACCGTATGATCGATTGATCAATCGTAACAATTGCTTTAAAATTGATCATACAATAATAATAATACTAATAGCTTGCATTATAGCACTTAATACCTGCAGGGTTTCTAAGCGCAAATTATTATTATTACTAGTGGTCATCAGATACATTTCAAACCCACACAATGATATTGCATACTTTCTCAACTCCCTAGGGAGCATACTAGCTGAGCTGCCATTGATGGTGGCGCGAAGGCTAATTAACACCCGACCATGGTACCCATTTATACACCTGGGTAGAGAGCAGCAATTGTGGATTGTCTTGCTGAAGGACAAACACAGTGGGTATACACAGGGTTCGAACTTAGGATCTTACAATCTTGCCACACCACGCCTACATGTATAATTGGTCATACAAAAGAGATATTTTGATAGATGTTATGAGGGCCCAGGGCTAGCTAGTATTAAATTGAATTCTATGATTATAAATCAATGTTAAATAGATACCAGTATATATGTTAACAAACCACTTTACCTCGAAACATATATGTCATAAAAGATTGTAGATCAGACACAGTTAAAACATACACACAATAAGTTACAAGAACAAAAGTTCGTGAAATCGTGGCACAGGGTAATAATCATAATGGAAAGCGCTACATGGTAATCGCTCAAATTGCGCTTAACTATCAAATAACCATTATAGATAGCGACGACTTAGCCAGGCTTAATAACCTAGATGTGGGAAGTGGTTTGCGAAGAGTGGAAAAATAATGTACAAGCTTCCAAAGGGTGAGAAAAGCCCCCCGAAATGCACCCCTCCCCCTAAAAAAAAAACAGAAAAAAAACAGTAGTGCAGATTCAATGCAGACTGGCTCAATATGTAGCAGCTGAAACATAAATTTTAATTTTGTCCTGCAAACAGGGTTACTGGGAGGGGGGCCATGGGGATGGGGGTGGCTGTGCTAAAAAAATAATGTACAAGCTTCTAAAGGGTGAGAAAAGCCGCCCTAAATGCACCCCTCCCCCTAAAAAAAAAACAGAAAGAAAAACAGTAGTGCAGATTCAATGCAGACTGGCTCAAAATGTAGCAGCTGAAAAATAAATGTTAATTTTGTCCTGCAAACAGAGTTACTGGGAGGGGGGCCATGGGGATGGGGGTGGCTGTGCTAAAAACAAACATTTTGGCATGAATTTGTTTCTCTGGTATAAGGAGAAGCAATAATCTGATTTTAACTATCCCTTATTGTGCAGAATCCTCTCAAACTTTTGGCGAGGCAATAGTATTTTGGGGCAAACATATTAGGATGGAAGGATGATATTTGGGAAAAGTCATCACAGCCCCCCCCCCCTCCCCATTGCCCCCCCCCCCCCCCCCCGAACAAAAAAAAATGTGCCTGTTTGTCATGTACCTGAGGCTCTGTGGTGAACGGCTTAACCCATTCCCTTTGAGACTTTGAAATTCCCATAGACTTTATACATAGCCCACTTGTTTCCCATAAGCAAGGGGTTAACATCTTGCCTAGATCTCACTAGAGGGCAGGGAAAAAATTAATATTGATTTTTCAGGGGCTACTTTTCAAGCTTCCTTGCATGCAAAATAACACTCTGATATTTGTTTTGCATTGAACTCTAAATTTTCGGGGCTTTTTATGACTTTCGGGGGCTCTTTTTGGCATTTTGGGGGCGATTTTGCCCTGAGCCCCCCCGTGTATTTTTTCACTGCTAGAGGGTTTCTCTTGAGATTAGTTACATATGAGTTCCAAGTAAGTTTTGAAGATTTTGAAATGTTACTAAGTCCCCTTAACCCTAAAAAGGCCGGGCTTTTTGAGGTCTTCAGCAGACTAATTAGTCTGAACCACTGGCATAGCCAATTCTGAGACATTCATCCACGATCTTGTAACCAATGCTAGAAATTAACCTTTTCGCCTTGTGGCGCAGTCGGGCAAGTAAATAGAAGATTTTTCTACTTTGAGTGGCCCGAAACCTAAATCTGTTGGCCCCCCCCCCCCCCAAAAAAAAAAAAACATAACAAATTCTGTTAAATTTGGTTGCGGGCCAGTAGAATTTAAGATCAATGAAATTTGGTGGCCCTGAGATAATTGTTAGTGGCCCTGGGCCAGCAGGCCTATGCTAATTTTGAGCACTGTAATGTATCTCTCCTTCTCCTTTATCTCCTTCCTACCCCCCCCCCCCCCCCCCCTCCTTCTCCTTGCCTGTCAAAATTATTGCCCCTCACTGTTTGCTCCCTTTACATCAATTGGGAAAAATAAACAAATAAATTGATATCACTAATTATGTTGAATGCATGTTAAACACTGTGAATCCATTATCTCTTTGTGCTTACCTCCCACCCCACACCCCCATATGGACAATGTGTGTGTGGGGGGGGGGGGGGGGGGGGGGGGGGCAGGGCAGGCATGGTATTTTCCCAATTCTTTGATAGGCCACTAACGCTGAACATACACAATGCAGGAAATGTTTTTATTTTATTTTAGGGGCTACTTTTCCATCAGATGGTAATTTTAGGGGCTACCTACTGATTTCAGGCTGCTATTTTGAAAATTAGGATGCAAAATCACCCTCAGCCCCCATATATTTCCTACCCTGGCTGTACATGTGCATGCATACCAAACTAATAGTGTCAATAGAAATACATGCTCTCCTTCTTAGCTCTTCTGTTTGCCCCAATCCCCCCCCCCCCCTTCCCTGAATACTACCCCAGTGGTTTCTGGTTATGCACTTAAGCTTGATCTACCAAAACTAATTAGTCTGTTTAACCTTGCAGTAAGAGATGAATCAACATAGTAGCTGTCTAATTGTATTTCATCCTCTCCAATTATCTCTCTCTTTTCTCTATCTATGACATGATGACACACGCAGTACCCGGAGTACCGTTGTACCCCGGTATCCCACGTTGTGTAGCGCCATCTTGTGTCCACTCGAAGTACAACCGTATTGCATTGTGCATGTAGTGCAGCGCGCGACTGTATGCATGCTATACCCACAGTACAGCCCTAAAAATTAAATAAATAATTAAACAAAATGGCGGATTTTCGTCTGGTACCCCAGGGTACCGTTTATGTCATCACATGTAGATATATGTAAACCCCCATCTTGCATTCTCATTTGTAATGACCTTTTAAGCAAATCATCATTTAATCCAATGCTATGTGACTGTTAATCACAAATTTGTTTTGAAATACTATGTACCATTATACAATGGAGATTTGCTATATTGTAATGTCAATATATAAAGCATGAAAAGGATTACAGCTTGAAAGCAATTGCATGATTTCCCCTTAATGTAATTTTTCAAACATCCTTTAACAAACATTTTCATCTAGTATGCGATATACATGTAAAACTCTTAATAATATGTCATATTTACTCTCATCAGCACCTATTTTTATTTATTTATTTATTTTTAAAATCTTTTTCCCTTTTTTTTTGGGGGGGGGGGGGGTAACCAACAAGTACCAACAATTCATTTGAAACATGATAAAGTTGTTGTTTTCACTTGATGAATTATCCCTTCAGCAAAATGAAAACAATAACAGGATATGAAAGGCTAATAAACTATAAAAGAGAAAGTTGGTCACTAAAAATGCTGATTGGCAGTCAACAACAGTTCAGATCTAGGCACACTCCCAGATTTAATTGATATGAAGAGGAAATTAAGGAAATCTTTTGATCTAGGTTTGTTGTTGGAAAGCCAAAGTCAGAAAAACAAGTCATTCATCACTGTACAGTATGTATACAGTTCTCATCAAATGACCAATATTTGATAAATAAAGGAAATTTAAGTCAATAAAACAGTCACAAGCAGCCATGACTGCAAGTACTATGCATTTTTTTGATAGAAAAACATCAAAACAAAATTAATTTTTGTTTTAAGTGTTTGATAGATTTTAGTTAAAATAAAGGATGACTGCTTTTTGATTCCATATGCTTACTCCTAGAATTATGTATTCTTACATAGGATTCATAATAAATGCGTTTCCTGGGTAATAATGTAAAATGTTTCTCAATCATATTAGGCGCTATATAAATCGCAAACATTATTTTTATTATTATTTTCCAAAGCCAGAGATGAGTAAAATTTGGAGGAACCTTAGTAATTAGAATCAAACCTGTCTATAGATAGATAAAGACCACCAAGGTGATGCTGAATGTGTGGCCTGTACAGACATACTAACTGCACACTGCTTCCTAGGAAGTCAAGAATAATGTTCATGAAAAGGGAAGGTGGTTTTCATACATGTACAGGTGATCAAGAAAGAAGGTTTAACTAATTCAGTAATAAGCCTCGTCGCAATCTCCAGATCTGACTAGATATGGAGAGATCTATCGCACGATACGATCTATCCCACGATAAGATACAATCTATCGCACGATACAAAAGGTCGAAACTAAAAGCTTCTTATAAACAGTTCACCGCATTAATTGGATCACAGACACCATTAGCTTAGCGCAACACCTCATTAAAACAACTGTATCGATTACAGGCCACATTACTTTCTATCCTTATTAACCATCATGAATATAGCTGCTCTGAGTAATGCGAGTATCCAATTAACTGGTCCTATCAAAGAATGTTAAAGGTTCCATTCCGGATTTGTGCACTAACATCTGTAAATACAATCGATAACTGCTAAGAAATTATGATTTTCTCCTTTCCTGTTAGTCTTACAGCATAGAATAAATTATTTGTGAAATAAGTGTTCTTTATTTATTCTTTTTTTAACACAATATCTGGGGTTCTGTTTTATAGTTGTTTATAAAAAAATGGGAGGATGATTTTTTTTTCGCATGAGAAAATGTATCAATCATGTATTTTTCAATAAGATTATAAATAGCTTTCAGATGAAATGTTAAAATAGACAAGACATATAACAGACTTGTACAAACATCATGCAAAGTGAGAGTAAAACAGTTAAGAGACTGTAGGAAAGTGAAAGTATCAAAAAATGATAGCTCTCACAAGAACAATTTCCCAAAGAGATGTAATTAAAGAAACTAAAAATAAGAAAAATGTTGCACAAAAATAGAACAAAGAACTGGTAGCAGGTATACAATAAATTGTAGTACATCAAACAAACAGTAGCACATAAAACAAATGGTAACAAATAAAACTACCAGTTGAGGTGAACAGATACGTAAAATGAATCAAGTTTCTTTTAAATTACTTCTCCTAACAGAAAAAATTTACTTTCACTTACCACTTTCTCCCCTCCTAAAGCGTTCCCCGATCTAGTCACAGCCGAGACTCAAACTCCATGTGCCTAGATCTCCTGAAGGAAGAAGCCTTCTTGACGGGCGTGCTGGTAGCGGCGCTGCTAGTCGTACTCTCCTTCCTCTCAGCCCAAATGGGTCCATCTCCGCTGCCCGATGGATTCTGCCTCCTCCGCTCATCATCTCTCTCCTTCGCACTATCACCAGTGAATCCAGGCACCTGCAGCGTGTGATGAAAGCGCTCAAAGTCCACAAAGTGAAAGCCATCGTTTTCAAAGATGATGTTCTCGAATTCCTGGCCCCACAGGATCTCGTCTGGTAGGTAGGAAGTCCTCGCTTGGGTGGTGGTGCCAGTGGACTCCACGATGCCCTCCAGGATGGCAATCACCTCAAACTCAGAGACGAGGATGTTTTCCTTCGATATCTGATATAGCGGGCTCTTGCTGTCGATGACGTGACAGATCGTGAGAGGCCAGACGAGGAAGATGCGGTCGAGGCCAAACTCGTGGCCGATGTTCACGTCAAAGATCTTGTACGGGAGCCACGCGCCTTCCTGCGTGACATGGTGCTTGATCAGCTGAAGCCTGATGTGACCCTCAATGATGGGGCTCTTTTTGCGAAGGTCTCCGACCCTGAAGACGAGACAGAGCTTGCCGTCCTGGACGGTGATGCACGCTGACTTGCTGAACACCAAGGTGTTGGCTCGCATCTTGGGCCGCGAGAATTTGGCAATGAAGGCACCGATGATGAACGCCTCCAGGAAATTGGCAAGTATAACTTGGAGGACGAAGAAGACAATGACTTCTGCGCACTCTTCCGTCGGACAGCGGAACCCGAAGCCTATCGTCGTCTGAGCCTCGATGCTGTAGAGCAGGGCTGACCTCCAGTTGTAAAAGTTCCTGAAGCAGGGTCTCCACTCTGTGTTGTCCAGATTGTCCAGGTCCCCCCGGCCCCACGCTATCACGTAATATATCGCTGCGAACAAAAGCCACGTTATAAGAAAGCCGAAGCACACTAACAGGATGTGATACCTCCAGGGAAGATCTACTGACGTCGTGAAGGAGTCCTTGATGTATTTCACCCACCACTTACCAACCTTGCTGTCGAAGGACACGTTGGTGCGGCCATTCTTCTCAACAATTCTGCGCTTCTTCGGTGCAGGCTGCCTGAAGGACATCTCAGTGGAGGGGTAGGACTTCATGGACCCTGCAGCATTGACATGGTTGTAGGTGGTCCCGACGTGGTTTGAACCGACGTGGTTCTGACCCAGGACCAGGGCCCTGGAGTCATTGTGGTTGCACCCGCAGTCGCTGCTGGCGAAAGAGGTGTTGACCGAGTCGGCCATGATGACAGCATCCCCATAGTTGGGGGGCTTTTGTCCGTTAGGTCTTGTACCCATCCGACCGGCTACCAATCAATATTCTCCTTTGTCCACTGTATTTGAAATCCTTGTGTACGAACCGATGACGTGCTATTGCACAAGAGTGTTTTAAATTCCAGTTAGTCTGCAAGTGAAAACAAGAAAATAAAATGCATTTATCACTTTAGCCTAGGTAATACCATTTTATGAATTATATTATCATGACAAATGCAAAATGTATAAAGTTCACAAATAAACTTTGTGAGACTTAAAGTAAAGACATCTACAGTAGTTAACTTCACTCCACATCTTCTGTTGCATGATTCTGAGATGAACATAAATTAGCAAAAAATATAACCATACTCACTAAATTGTCAGTCTCTTGATCTCAAAACACATTACATATTCTCATTGTTATATCCACAGTACAAATTATCCAAAGCTGAGAAAGATTCCAGTAGTTTTTGAAAGGAAAACCTTCAAAATATCCACAACAAACATTCAGGTAAAATTAAAAAGTCGCACTTTCACCGTCTGTGGTCTCTCGTGTGAGGACTCCACAATAAGAGGTGGTAGTAGGATTGGACCATTTGAAAAGAGAGGTGCGCGAACGGTTGAGTGCCCAAGAATCAATCAATGGAGATGATCCCACCTCAGTCACTCAGCGGGCCATTGACGATGTGTCCTTCTCTATCCAGCTAAGAGGATTTAATTCACACAACATCTCGCTTCACCACAAACACATCAACCCAGTTTTAAGTCTTCTCCACCCTATAAAAGTTATGAACATCCAGCTACTGTGAAACATAAAACGCCCATCTTGAATATGACAACACTACCACTCCAGTTTGACGAGTTGCTACCTTCTTCAAACCTATTTACCAATGCTTCTTATTCCCATCCTAAGCACCCTGCACACCCCTCCTCTTTATTAGAATCTGCATGTAACTGTCTCACCGTAATGAATTTTATATTTGCTCTCATTGTCTCCGCCGCTCATCAGGGCTCTGTGAGAGCTCCTCCGAGGAGCTAGGAGGCAATTAGCATAACAAATGTAGTATTGATCCAACGGAGTGAGGGATTCAATTAACACAGATGGAGGGGGGGGGGGGATGTCTTAGATGGGGCCGTATAACGGCCTTTCTTGTCACATCTTCTTACATGGTTTCTATGGGACGATGGATCATTATACTAGTCTGTGTCTCAGACCTTAAGTTTGAACAAATTCAAAGTGTTAATTAGTATCTTCTTCTCACATTCATAAAAGGGATTAAAGATATCCTTACCGCTTGATTATACTTGAGAGGCCGAGGTGTTAAAAACAAAGCCATAATATGGAAACAAGATGGATATAACCTTTTAAAACAATTTTTTTTTTAAATATTAAAATTAACAAACATGTTTTTGAAAATGGATACTAAAAATTTGAAAAGTTGAAGGGGCCATTCTCTACAGTACCAACAGCAACATACAAACTCTGAGGCGTTCTCAAATTCATTTTTTGTTCGTACAACCACTGAATGGAATAAGCTACTTCAATCTACAGTAAACCAGCCCTCACTTCATACATTCCAGAATGCGCTTGCTAAGGACCCTTCTGTCCTTAGGGCCTAACCACTCTCTCGGACCCACCTCCAGTTAAAACTCCTATGGAGTATTTTGGAGGAATAAACTACCAAGTATAAAACATGTTTTTAATTTAAAAACTGTTGGAAAGAACTTAATCATTGATAATATATTTTTTTTATTGGGCTGAGAAAAAAAATACCAATAAACAATTTACATATTTGGCTTGATGAATAATTAGATTGCAGATCACATAATATTCAGGCCTCCTTGTCGAGACTACATGGTAGATCCAGAATCCATACCAATAACTTGGCACTGTGCCTACTACATGCTTCATCTGATCAATATCAAAATACTAGACGTTTCTTTGCTCATCAACAACAAACTATACATGTATATGGTTAACCTCATCATCAGTGACAAAACTACTACGTTTTGCTCATCAAAAGCAAACTATATTGACCAGGGGCAAACAAGTTTTAATACCACGTTATGCCCACAATAAGGCATGTACATGTTTCAATAACAAAATACATATTTTTATTTACAAAACGCTACGTTATCTTGTTGTTAACAAATGTACCAGGACAAATTTGTAAGAAAATAACAAAATATATTATGTTCAACCACTAGCGTACCCAGGATTTTTCCAAGGGAGGGGTTATTTGGTCTGCTAAATTTCAACCACTCTCAACCACTGGTTGAGAGTCGTGTAAGGGGGGGGAAGGGGTGTCGGTAACCAAACAATTTTGATACCAAGACCATTGGTTATGATGGTTGAGACCGCTAAAATATGGGCTCGAGACCCGTTAAAAGTGCTAATAGAATGATGATGAGAAGTTGGTGTTAAGGTGAAGTATTGGTCCACGAAGGCACGAATCCTGCTACGAAGGACCAGGCCTAGTCCACAGACCAACTAGATCTTACCAAGGATATGGGAGTTACTTCCATGATCTTACCATCCAAAAAAATAAAATAGACCAGTCTTTGTGTATAGTTCTATACACTCTATAGGATTACTAAGTCCCAGTTAATGAGACTGGAACAATGGTGAAGGCCAGCGGAGGCTGGGGGCTTATAGGTCCTGGTCTAAAAAGAGAACTGGGGTGTAACAAATCTAGACCCAGTAGCATTAATACAGCCCCTTATTCTCCATATTTTATTAGGAGGAAGAGATTCTATTGTATTGATCAAAGAATGATAACCATGTTTTATTAGAGGAAGGGGTTTTCATTGTGCTTCCCACTTTAAGTTAACCAAATTATAAGCCTGGGTCGGAACGGACGGAATACCGGAATCCGTCCGGTGTGTGCGTGTTCCGGTAATGTTTTCTCCATTCCGGTATTCCGATGAAAATCACGGAAAACCTCTTTTTCCTCAAAAATTCATATTTTGTAGTAGAAAACTAACAGAAGAAAACAAATGACAAAAAAGTACAAGAAAGACGATGTCGAATGCAACTTACGACAAGAAATCCGCTGCGTTTATATGAAAGCCGATCTAACGATCGACTAGGCTAGCTACCCCGGCGCGCTCCGCACAGTCATGCAGCTGCTAGCGCTATCAGTCTAGTCAGAGCTAGCTAGCTGCGCCTTACCATGTCCATATGTCATCAAACGTTTCTCAAACGTTGACATCCAGTCCGCCCTCTATCGATATCGGTACTAATAATGCTCCGACACAGCCCGCCATATCACTCGTATACTTTGTGTGCAGGTTATGGGTCTATTTTCTTGCGCGAGATCGATCCGCCGGGAATTGGGGAAATCCCCGGCGGATGGATCTCGCGTAGGAAAATAGACCCTATAGCCTGCACGCAAAGTATAAGTTAGTGTTGACTTATTCGTGTCGTTGTATTAGCTTCAGTTCATGCAGTTTCGAGCGAGTTAGAAAATGTTCGAGATATAATCAGCGCATTTTTTTTTGTTGCTGTTTTTGCAGGTAATTGTTCTCGTATTTATTTTAAAAGCCATACAAACATGTAAGTAAAATAAGAGACATTTTCGTTCCTTTTCGGCACTTTTTAAGAGTGCAACTTGCTTGCAAAGTCAAGGCAGTTGAGTTGGCCTGTCTCGCAGCGCGGGGCCTGCATGCCTGCGCTGTCGAAACCATGGCAGACCTTCTAGTGCGTGTTCGTTCCGTATCATTCATTGGCAGATTTTTTTTTTATCGGAACACCGGATTCCGACCGGCACAACACCGGCGGATTCCGGAACAAAAAAATTCCGACATGACTCAGGCCTACCAAATTATACTAAGGGGAAAGGGTTTCTTCCATTGTTATCTTCCTGGAGAGTTAATGTTGGTTTCTCGGCCCTGGAAGACTTTTATAGCCCGGTCACATATCAACAGATTGCATAAACGGACGTCAAACGGAGAGCTAAATTTTCCATCCGTTCGTCTCCGTTCGTATGCGTTTCTTGTCCGTTCCTTGTCCGGTGATGTATGTTGTTCTATGTTTTGTACATAAAGCAATGGAGACGACTTTCATCACCGGATAATTTCATTTCGCAAATTTTCTATTCGTTGGGCATTCGTTTCCGCTATCCGTTGATATCTGACCGGGCCATTAAGGATTCATTGAGCAAAGTGGTCCAGTCAGTGGCATTAATCAGGGCCAAACCACTGCAAAGGGGGTGAGGGGCAAAATTAATAATTAGGTAGGCAGAGTATATGCAAAATAAGAAATCAATTATGTATAACACATGTCTAAATATTCTCTTTTGCCAACACTCCCCCACTTGCCCTAGACTTCATTATTGCTATACAAAGGGTCTATTCATATCATACCAAACAGTTACTTGCAAATTTCACAAGCAAACACTCTTTATTGACACAAACCACTAGCCTAGGGTATCAAGTACAAGGGGCTGGCAGATTCACTCAACACTGACAATTACTTCTTAATGAAGCATGTCATTTTGAAGGGGGTGGGATTTTTCTAGGATTTATTTTTTGGATTTACTCACACACACGAAAACAAAAATAGTTATTTATAAGACACTCTGTAAGTAATTTTTACTAAGTTTTGTATGCTTGGGATACACATTTCATCATCATTATTTATGAGTGCTTGTTTTACAAAAGTAAATTAATTTAAAGTATAATGATTTCACATGTGGCTACATGGCTACATATAATTATAAAATGTAACTTACTATTCATACCATTCATAAAATACCAAACAGTGAACAGTTACTTGCAAATTTCACAAGCATACACCTCTTTATTGACACAATACCTATAGCCAGGGCTCCACACTTCCCTTTTTTGTCAGTGGCCCGGTCAGGCCAGTGAAATGATTTATTTCCCCTTCTGGTGGCCCGAACAAAAAAATTACTGGCCCTAAAATGTTATTTCATGAGTAAACTTTTTACTTTTCAAAATATCACTCTTTCCTGTTCAAAGCTGTGATTATAGATGAAGCATAACATGAAAGAATACCAGATTGTTCTCATTTTGTAAATGTCGGGTTGAAAATCTGCTTACCAGATTGGGTCACTAAAATATGACTTTTATACATTTTTGCTGGCCCGAAGTGCAATTTCACTGGCCCCGGGCCAGCGGGCCAGTGCGAGTGTCGAGCCCTGCTATAGCCTAGGGCACTGGCGTACTGGTGGGGGGTCATGGGGGGGCGCTTGACCCCCCAAATAAATTCAAATCATGGCTTTTATCTAATTCGATAAAAGTGATTGAAAGAAAAGAGTATTTCTTTAGATAAGAAAACTCAGATCTGTCAAGTCAAATTTCCTTCCCAAGTATGCACCAGATTGCATAATTTCAATTAAAACATTGCAAAAGCACCTTTACCGTGCACCCACCTACCATCACCCTTCCCCCTCTTGGTTATCGTTTCGCTCCCTCGGGAATCGGTCTTGTATACGTCTGGAATACAATGTTCATGTTTTGTCATAAAATAATGCTTTTGATGCACTGTTTGAACTGAATATGTCACATGCGAATATTATTTTGGGGGTGCGTTTTTGTTTTTCTTCACGAATCAATCATAACCTCTTCTGGTTAAGAATCATGACGATGATGACGCACTAACGCACCCCGGGGGCGGGGGGGGGGGGGGTACTCACGTATATTGGGTATACGGGGATGTGCCGCTGGGAAGGGTGACTTTTACAAGAAAGATCCTTAGACATGGGTCCCATTTTCATTTTTAAAATCCTTAGACATGGGTCCCATTCTCATTTTAAAAATCCTTAGACATGGGTCCCTTTTTTCATTTATTCCTTTCCCCTCTTTTCTCCCTCATTGTTCCGGGATTTTGGGATTTGCCAATGTGAAAAACGAATATATATACCTATACAATATTGAAACAAATGACAATTTTCCGCTGTGAAATTGCTAAAATTTTCAAGCTCGCTCCGCTCGCTCGCATACATGATATTTCACAACCTCGGGTGTTTATGTTACCCTTCATAACGCCATATTGTAAAAACGAAGATACCTATACAATAATATTAGAACAAAAAATGTTCCGATGTGAAATTGCTAAAAATTTCAAGCTCGCTCCGCTCGCTCGTATAAATGATATTTCACAACCTCGAGTGTTTATATATTACCCTTCATAACGCCATATCATAAGTAATAAAAACGAATATACCCATACAATAATATTGAAACAAATGGCAATTTTTCCGCTGTGAAATTGCTAAAATTTTCAAGCTCGCTCCGCTCGCTCGCATACATGATATTTCACAACCTCGGGTGTTTATGTTACCCTTCATAACGCCATATTGTAAAAACGAAGATACCTATACAATAATATTGGAACAAAAAATGTTCCGATGTGAAATTGCTAAAAATTTCAAGCTCGCTCCGCTCGCTCGTATAAATGATATTTCACAACCTCGAGTGTTTATATATTACCCTTCATAACGCCATATCATAAGTAATAAAAACGAATATACCCATACAATAATATTGAAACAAATGGCAATTTTTCCGCTGTGAAATTGCTAAAATTTTCAAGCTCGCTCCGCTCGCTCGCATACATGATATTTCACAACCTCGGGTGTTTATGTTACCCTTCATAACGCCATATTGTAAAAACGAAGATACCTATACAATAATATTGGAACAAAAAATGTTCCGATGTGAAATTGCTAAAAATTTCAAGCTCGCTCCGCTCGCTCGTATAAATGATATTTCACAACCTCGAGTGTTTATATATTACCCTTCATAACGCCATATCATAAGTAATAAAAACGAATATACCCATACAATAATATTGAAACAAATGGCAATTTTTTCGCTGTGAAATTGCTAAAAATTTTAAGCTCGCTCCGCTCGCTCGCATTATTAATATTTATGCAAATTACCGCATCATAATTGAAGACTATTCACTGTTTTCAATCATTTGAAAAATTGAGAATTTCACCTCCGATATGCACCAGATAGCTCCATTCTAGTGTAAAAATTGCCCTCCCCCACTCGGTCGCCTCGCACCCTCAATTTTTTACACTTTCGCCCTCCCTAGAAAAATACCCTGGCGCTGCCCCTGTAGTATGGTACAGTTCACTAATAATACAAAAATGTATCCAAAAAATGCAAAATGATTGGCCATTGTATTATATTACAGCTAAAAATGTAATATTTAAAGTTCGAAATCCTCAGACATGGGTCCATTTTTTACAAACAATCCTTAGACATGGGTCCATTTTTAAAAAAAAAATCCATACACACGAGTACCTATTTACAGCAAAAGGACCCTTGGATGTGGGTAAGGGTTGGGATGTCTCAGCCGCACAACCCGTCCGACTATAATCTGAGTACCCCCCCCCCCCCCCCCGGACAACGCACATTATACTAAATGTCGTCAAGTCAGAATTTCCTTTCCAGGTACATGTATGGACCAGATTGTACAGTTTCAGGTCCAAAAATGCAAAAGCTCCCTACCGTGAGAGGGGGGACACCCCCCTCCCACCCCCACCCCCGCTCAGTCGCTTCGCTCCTTCGCAGTGGCGGATCTACGGGGGGGGGGGGGGGGTTTAGGGGGTTTAAACCCCTCCCCTTGGGCTGCCAAGTTAAATTTGTGATGTGGAAAACATCACTTACGGGGAGTCAAAATAGCAAAAAAAAAATCGCCGCTTTGCGGCTCGTGGACGATGCTCCGCATCGTCATTGGTTCAAACCCCCCTTAGCAAAAAGACATCACTTACGGGGGTTCAAAATAGCAAAACAATCGCCGCTTCGCGCCTCGTGGACGCTGCTCCGCATCGTCATTGGGTCAACCCCCCCCCCCCCCCCTTAGCAAAAAAAAGCTAGATCCGCCCCTGCTTCGGCTTGGTCGCTTCGCTCCCTCGCAATATCCGGTGGTGATACGGATTTGGTTCTGCCCCCCCAAAAGTTTTTGCTCATTACGCCACTGGCCTAGGGTATCAAGTACAAGGGGCTGGCAGATTCACTCAACGCTGACAATTACTTCTTAATGAAGCAAGTCATTTTGAAGGGGGTACAAAAAATTAATGTGAAGTGAAAAATAGGTGTAAACGGAATAAATAGATCAGACATCCTCTCCATCATGAATTTATGAGCTATTATACATTTACCTTATTGTGTAAATAGCAGAATATGGGACCCTAATACCTAAATGTACAATCCCATGTGTTTAAGTATTTAAGTCACTCTTGTTTACTGGATACAACTGGAAAAAAGAATCAGAAATGTTTACCTATTGCCTGCAGGAACCTGGTGGGCCCTATGTTAACATTATGGGCATTGGGATTCTAGAAGAGAATAAGAGTAAACTTATATCATCTCTTATAGAACTCTAAGTAATGTCCCGTTTGGAGAGCTACTTTAAATTCCTTATCCGATTTTAGGCAGCTAGATAATCTGATTTATAGAATAATCCTTCATAGATGTCTTCAGATTATCTAAACTGCTCAAAGCGCTGTTTTGAAGGGTTTAACTTCCAGTGAAATCCTTTAGGCTTACAATCAACGCTTTTGGATCAAAATATATAATCAGATAAAGCTCATAATATTTTTCCTTATGTCAGATTATAAAAAATAAAAAACTGTTGGAAGAATAGAAAAGGGGTGAAAGTATGCAGGAAAAATTCTGAAAACCATTTATCCACTTACAAGAATTTTCATCAGACAAAATGAAGACACTAGATAAATACAGTCAAACCTGTGTATAATGACCACCTAAGCAGTGTTGTATGACTCGAGGCCGGTCTTGGTCTCGAGTCCGGACTCGAGGCCGGCATTGCCGGCCTCGGCCTCGGACTCGGACTCGGGGACCCCGGACTCGGCCTCGGACTCGGACTCGAAGGTCGTGGACTCGATGACTCGGGCCGAGTCCAGCTCGAGACCGGCCAATTTCCGTATATTTTGTATATTTGTATATTGGCTATTCTGTGCTATAATTCTGCAAGAAACAAGCCAAATATTCTATCCAATCCACCAATTAAGCGATTGTTGCTTGACAAAGAGATCGCGAATGAACTGACAGCCGACAAGAAAGTGAGCAAAAAATCACATTTGTGGGAAACAAATGGACACGCAAGTGACAAATCCATAACAAATAGCCCAAGCTTATATTTGATAGGTATGCTTTCATTTTATACTGTCTTTTTTATGAATTGACACCGCGATTCTGAACATGTTCGGCTATCAAACACCCGGGGGGGAGGGGGGTACTCACGTATATTGGGTATACGGGGTAACGGGGATGACTTTTTCAAGAAAGATCCTTAGACATGGATCCCCTTTTCATAAAAAAATCCTGAGACATGGGTCCTATTAAAAAAAATAAACCCTTAGACATGGGTCCCTTTTTCATTTATTCCTTTCCCTCTTTTCTCCCTCATTTTCTCCGGGATTTTGGGATTTTCCGCTGTGAAATTGCTAAAATGTTCAAGCTCGCTCCGCTCGCTCGCATACATAATATTTCACAACGTCGGGTGATTATATTACCCTTCATAACGCCATATCATAAGTAATAAAACGAATATACCTATACAATAATTGAAACAAATGGCAATGAAATAGGTAAAATTTCAAGCTCGCTCCACTCACTCGCATACAAAATATTTCACAACGTCGGGTGATTGTATTACCCTTTATAACGCCATAATAAGTAATAAAACGAATAGTCTAGACGGATATCTGAAAAAGAGCTCTCTATTAGACCCTAGAGGCATTTTTAAGTAAAAGTCGGGAACCAGTCTTTTTTAAATAATTTGAGTATGCTGAATCCGATTAGCCCGGTTCCCAAGCGAAATTTAGAGTTGTTGACCATCTAATTTGCATAAACAAAATGGCCGCCAAAATGACACCCTTTTCAACTTGTAAAACGTGTTTATTAAATAACTTTGCAAGAGGGCGAGCAAAACTTGAAAATTAACTGTCTAAAATGATGTTTTCTTTCAAAAGAAACATAAATAAGATAACTCTGATGTATTCAATGAAAAGAAGATGCATAAATATACAAATTAGTGGCCGCCATGACAGAAAAGTCGTACAAAATAGATTATTTGGGGGCAATTCAGTCCTACTTAATATAACACTCTCAACTTGTGTCTTAAACAATTTCTAGGAATGAAATCATTGAATGAGGTCATTTATTGAATCATTAGAAGCAGAAGTAGCTCTTGGGTCGGTGGTTGGTGCAAATCATTCTAAGGCATGACTGCATAAGTGATTTATTTGTTATATTTGTTTTATTTCATAGGAAATTTTGTTTTAACAGATGCCAAAGTTTTGTGCATAGGAATGGGAAGGAAAATTATTTTGGTTGTTAAATACACAATTATTACATTCAGGTGAAGTCCTGGTATTCTGCTAGTAGTAAGGTTTATATATCATAGGGTCATTTTAAAATTGATGCATCACCCTGTTCCAGCCAACTCTTCATCAAGCACAAACTTTATTTTACTCTCTTCCGTCCAAGAATTAATACAACTTATGAATAGAAAGCAATATTAAGCAACCCAGCTTGGTATCATGGGTTCGGCTCCTCTCTTATGACTCTTCTTTTCTTTTACCATAATACATGGTGAGTAATGATTCATTTAGTAAATGTATCATGCAGAGTGTTCACTGAAGTCTGATATCCAACAAAAAGTATATAGGAATCATGTGCGCATGCGCCGGAGACAAAAAGTTTGTAGGAAAACAAATTTCGCAATGCGGCAAGTCTCTCTTTCTACTTTCTATTCGAAATTTTTAAAAAATATGAAATATCCTGTTTACGCTCTACAATGATATTCACCAACCATGAGGAAAATAAATCAAGGTATGGTTGTATAATACTTGTATTTTCGTATGTGACCATTATTTCCATTACGTACTTTGGATTCCAAATAGAAAGTTGAAAGAGCGATTTGTGGTATTTCCATTTCCTTCTTAAGTAGAAAATATAATTATTGGTACACCTGTTCACAACATTTCCTGCTCGAATGGAATGCAATTACCATACTGCTGATAACCCGGCCATAGGCGTATACCCTATGAATTTTTTTAAGGGGGGAGGGGGATTCAACTCAGATCCGTTTCGAAGAGTGTGGAGGGGATGGTTGATCGCGGTTCAGTGCAGCGATTTAATGTTCAGGATTCCTTACAATGACATGTTGAATGAACCTCCCCACGCACACACACACCAATCCACCGTTTAATACCATTTTATACCATTTAGGGTATTGGAGAGGATTTACACCCTTCCTCGGGAAGAAAATTTTAAAATTGGGGAAGAAATGGAAAAAAGCTATATTCTGAAATAACACAATATAGAATACGCAATGGTGATGTCGGTCATGCGGTGCAAGATGATTAGGGTCAAAGAGAGACCAAATTATTTCTAGCAATTTAGAACTGTCCAGATGTCTTTATCATTTATAATAGATAAAAGTCCATCTTTTCCAAAGCTTTATTTAGCAAACACATAATATAACTAACTGGACACCAAGAACGCAAACCAGACGAAGAGGCAGACAGAGTAGGCGTTAGATGGACGACATCAAAGAATTTGGGGAGTTACATGGATGCGACCAGCACAATAACGAATAATAATAATAATAATATTGAATATTTATATTGCGCAATATCCACCTAATAAGGTGCTCAAAGCGCATTGAAAAAGAAAGTTTATCAGAATTGAACAAACAAGAATGAAGGGAAGAAAGAAGGTCTACTTAAATGCTGTTTGAAACAAATGATATAAGAAGACAATGCAATGGTGATGAAGAGGCCTTCCTTCTGCAGTGGAGAGACATAGGCTAGATAGATAGATTATTATAGATTTATCAATCATTGCAAGCGACTTGTTGGTACAAAGACCTGAATGGGTTTGGTCAAATCCAAGGGCATTCACAGTCGGGTAAAAAATAACATATTAATAGCTTATTTTAGTGGGCATGGTCCTGAATGAGGGTACATGGGCCAGGTTCAAAAGGCCCAACGTTGGCCCGACGTTAACTTGCCAAAGTGGGGCCAACGTTGGGGCAAGAATGACGTGGGCCCAACGTCATATTTCCGATATTGGCCTGAAATTGTTGTAAGGTCGGCTGTATGGTTGGCTCGATGTCAAATGTAGCCAACAAAAAGGTTGGGCTAACGTTGGCCCAGCGTCAAGAATGACGTGGGCACAACGTTACTGCACACAATGGGCAAACGTTGGGTCAACGTAGCTTTGCTATCTGGGTAGTGGGTACATGGTTAAAATAATTGTATAAAAATAAAATACACTGCATTAGTGTAGTGAGATTCTCTCAAGAGGCTCCCAAGCAAGCAAACACTAATCATCCATGATGAGGAAACATGGTCGCAATGTGATGTATTCTCCAATGGATACAGATGTATCGAGATACTGCCTTACGTTTACTCCCGAACTATATACTCAATAACACTTCCCTATGATTTGTGGTAATTTTTACAGAAAATGTTAGACACATACATGAAAGTTGTAGAATGTAAAATTACAGATTAATAGCACCTTCGATGTACTAGCAGCCATCTTAATTGATTTTATTTTGCTTTTTATCATTAATAACATTTACAACAATGGTTTGAATGAACTGCTTAACCCTCAAAACGTAGGGAATTGACACATAATGTGAAACGGTAGAATTTCAAATTATGGATTTATAACACCTTCAACGTAATAGCAGCCACCTTGAACGCCATCTTAGATTGGTTGTTGCTTTTGTCATAATTATGTCACACTTATATTGAATTGAATTGAATTGAACTTTATTTTCCACATCATCAACATATATACATGTCATTATTTACAAAGGATAAAAACGATAAAATACAAACAAAGAAGTAACACTACATGTACATTGTGAAAATGTGGGAGGCTATAAAAAGTCAAATTTGACTTATAGCATAGCCCCATGAGAATAATAACATAATGTAGAAAGAAAAGGAGGAGCGTAGGAAGAATTACATATATAATTTACAAATTAACATAGGTTGGATATATTTCAAAATTATCTAGCTTAATACATGTATATCATAAACTATTCAATAGATACTCTTTATATTTCAATTTAAATGAATTGAGTGAATTAACATTTTTTATATTTTCTGGGAGATTATTCCATAAAGGTGGTCCATTATAAGATATCAATGTACGTGAAATGGATGATTTACCATAAACAGAACGATAGTTGAGTTTTCCTCTTGTATTATGGGAATGTATATCAATATTACGATTAAATAAACAATGAAAGTTTGCAGGCAATAAGTTCTTAGAATACATATACATAAAAATACCAAGGTTGTAGTTATACAATTCATAAACTGGCAAAACTTTGAATTTTTTAAAAAGTGGGGCAGAATGAGCTCTAAAACCGGAATGTGATATCATTCTTATAAGTCTTTTTTGTAATATTAATATTCTATCTAGTAAGTACTTATTTGAAGATCCCCAGATCGTTATTCCATAATTTAAATAGGATAATACTAACGTGTTATATAACATCAATAAAATATTTTGTGGTACAAATTCACATAATCTATTCAAAACACCAATATTTCTTGATATTTGGGTGCAGAGCTTATTAATTTGACTTTTCCATTTCATATTTTCATCTATGTAAATTCCAAGAAATTTTACAGTCTCTACCCTTTGAATTTCAGTGTTATTAATATACAATTGTATTGGTTGTTCAATATTTGTTTTACCAAAAATCATAAAATTTGTTTTCTGAATATTTAAAACTAATTTATTTAACGTAAACCATTCATTAACTTTAATTAATTCCCTATTCATAGTTGTTTCTAAGTACTGTACATCTTTATGACTAAAAAAAATATTTGTATCGTCAGCGAAGAGAACAAATTGTAATACATCAGAACATAAGTGTAAATCATTTATATAAATCAAAAATAGCATAGGTCCTAAAATTGATCCTTGGGGTACACCACAACATATATTTTTTAATTGAGACTGGGTTGAGTTAAACATAACACATTGTTTTCGATTATTTAAGTAACTATGCATCAAATCAAAGGATATTCCACGTATTCCATAAAATGACAGTTTACGGAGCAATATATTATGGTCAATACAATCGAAAGCCTTTTTTAAATCAACAAAAACACCAGCAGTTATTTCATTATTTTCAAATGCAGAAATTATATTGTTTACTGAATCTATTAAAGCATGTGATGTTGAGTGTTTTTCTCTGAAGCCAAATTGTTTATTATAAAGAATATGATGCAAGTCAAAAAATTCAATGAATCTGGTATAAATACATTTTTCGAGTATTTTTGAAAAGCACGTTAATAATGAAATCGGGCGATAATTAGAAAACATATTTTTGGCTCCGCTTTTATATACAGGAATAACCTTCGAAATTTTACAACCAGATGGGAAAATACCTTTCTGAAAACACAAATTAAAAATATGACAGAGGGGCTTACATAATATATGAATAGTACTTTTAACAACATAATTATCAATAGAATCTATACCAGGAGATTTTCCATTTTTTAAAGAACAAGCAATTTCTATTATCTCCTTTTCTGTTACTGGTCTTAAAAATAAAGTAAACTGAAGAGGCCCTTTCTTAAAATATCTATTCACATTTTCCTCATGATTGATATTCAAATCAACCAAATTGTTGCCCACATTTACAAAATAAGTATTAAATCCATCTGCAACATCGTGTTTATCATTTATAACATTGTCATTTTCAATAAATTGTACATTTTCAACATTAGAGTTATTCTCCCTTTTTGTATTTAATAAATCATTAATAAGTTTCCAAGTCTTACCCAAATTATTTTTAATATCATTAAAGCGTTTAGTATAATAATTCCTTTTTGCTTTTTTAACTTCATTTACATACTTATTCCTAAAAGTTTTATAAGTCACCTTTTTATTTTCTGTTCGATTTTTAATATATTTTTTATATAATCTATTTGTCTTTCATTTATAAAGCTTCACGAAACATTTAAATCAACAGGTATGCATACATATTATAACTCCAGTGTGAATATCAAATGATTATGGTATTATTTCTGTAAATGGTGGCCATTTTGGACACCATCTCGGATTTGTGTGACTTCTAATTACTGAATTGCGCTATCACTATTTTCAATGAACTGTTTGACCCTGAAAACGTGGGGGTAGACCATCGATAGTGTATATCGATGGGGTAGACACAAACATTATAACTGGGATGTACAATAACATATTTATGGCAGTTTTAAGATAATGGCGGCCATTTTGGACGCCATTTTGAAAAGTAATCAACTTTCCGGAATAGTGATTATTTTCTGTACGTATACGTCCCTTGATGTAAAATAGTATAGGTTTTCCCATCCATTTTCAAACAATCGTCATTCAATTTCAATAATTGTTAACTTCAATTTCGTCCGGAAAGTCAATCGCCGATCGTATGTAATGTTCGAGTTCGTCATTCATCACACAAGTTCGTTCTTTCGCAACCAAGTTCGTCAATGACCCGATCGTTTTAGTCAAAGCTCATTCAATTTCGTCCGATCACTCCTGCTGGTGTACAATGTGATGATCAATTTTGTCATTGGGCATTCAATTTCGTTATTTACAATTCAAATTCGTCAAACAATATTGAAAGCTGTATTTGATACTTTGTTTTATCATCTCTTCATTATTATCTTTTGCTTATTTGAACCCAGTTTCTATCTTTGTCTTGTGTACCGGAAATTCATACAATTTTAGTCTATCGTCTATTGAACAATTTTGTATTTTATATATCATTAATTTGATATTGTAATGTGTCTCCCAACACAGATCTATTGCATGGATCAATCAATCAGACTTTTGGTCAATTATCGTTTTTTTAATTGCAATATCGAAACGAATTGTTTGTGATCAGTTTATCGTATTATAAACAATTATTGAAGTAATTGCTTTTGAAATTAATTGTATGAGCTTACATAGGAAAATACATATGAACCAGAGCAACCAGACTATACATGACGAATTTGAACGACTAAGTCTTGAAATCGGATGACCAATGAAGAATTTGAACATCACATTGTGCGTCTTATAACCAGTCGGGACGAATTACATTGCAAAATGACGAATTAGAATAAGCCAATTTTGAATTAGAATGACCATTGATCAATTAGAATGGTAAATGACTAAATCGAATGTAGCAATTGCAGTTTCCTAACTTCTCGGGACGAAATTAAAGTAAGCATTGATTGAATTTGATTGATGATAGTTTGAAAATGGATGGGAAAACCTATACTACTAAAAAACTACTATTAATAACAACCTTAAACATACTTTGTATACATTTTGGAGGGGGAAAACCGTATATTGCTCTGAACATCCAAGATGGCCGCCATTTTAAACTTGATTCCATGATCAGATCCTTTGGAGCAACCACTTTTTAAAGATCTTATAACAAGACGATGCTTAGCTGAAAAAATTACGCTTTTATCCACTGTGTCACGATTTTCCCCTATAAGGTAACCCAAGAAAGGGGTCTCGGCGCGGAGGAAGGGGTCTCGGCCCCGAGGAAACAACTTAACAAGTGGTCTCGGTCTCGGCCTCGAACATTTATGGCGACGGACATGCAGCCCCCCCCCCCCCACCCCCTCCCCACCCCTGCTTACACGACTCTCAACTAGTGTGTGTGTGTGTGTGTGTGTGTGTGTTTGTGTGTGTGTGTGCGTATGTGGGGTGGGGCCGGGAATTGCAATATTTTAATGTTGAAATGAGTAAAGGCACTGCTACAGAGTCTAATTTTTCACTGTAAGTTACAGAAATATTTTGTTTAGACTTTTCTGTAAAGGCTGCCACTAATTTGCATATATTTTGTGAATCTTGGGTGCCAATAAATAGATATTATAGGAAATGACATGAGTGTATTCCTTGACACATACAAGTGCACACATAGGCATGTTTTGCTTTTGCGGTTATAGAGTAATTAAAGATTTTAAAGACACGTTTATATAGGTATAAGGTCAGACTAGTAGTGTCATTTCGCTACCATTTTTTTCATGTAAATTCGATGATTACAAGTATTCTTCAGTATAATTCATCCAAAGATTGAATAAGTATCATGATTTGATCAATCATTAGACTTCCAAAGTTAGGTTTTGATACTGTTTTTTAATTGATAGTTTATAGACCTTAATTACCAAAAGAAAACTCATTTTATACCATTTTCAGTAATGACGGCCACTAATTTGCATATTCATAAGTCATGCATGCCACTTAATTCATGAGAATAATCTTTTTGAAAAACATGGATATGCACATCGCAGTTGTTTATTTTACTCGCCTATAGGCTAGTTGCCGAGTTATAATTAACAAAAGGTATGACTTTTCTGTTACGGCGGCCACTAATTTGCATCTTCTTTTCCACTAAGTATATCAGAGTTATCTAATTAGTGTTCCTATTGATATAAATCATTATTCTAGACATTTCATTTGCTAGTTCTGCTTGCCTGGTTGCAAAGTTATTAAATAAACCTGTTATACAAGTTTTTAAAATGTGTAAATTTGGCGGCCATTGTGTTTTTGCAAATTAGATGGTCAAAAATTCTTAATTTCGCTTGGGAACCGGGCTAATCAGATTCAGCACCCCAAAATTATGAGAAATAGTTTGGTTCCCAACTTTTACCCCAAAATGCTCCTAACATGCACATTTTCCAGAAATCCCACTATACTAGAATATACCATGCAGTAATTGAAATAAATGGCAATTATCCGCTGTGAAAAATGTATAATTTTCAAGCTCGCTCCGCTCGCTTGCATACATAATATTTCACAACGTCGGGTGATTATATTACCCTTCATAACGCAATAATAAGTAATACCAGAACGTCAATGACGTAGCGCTCATCCGGCATCTCGCAACATCAAATATCGCAAATTTCATGTGGTACACTTTTCAACTGGTCAAAAAATAAAAATGTGATGCCCTGGAAGGGACATAAAAATTAATTTAAACAAAATTAGAGTGAAAAAAATATAAATTTGACGCCCCAGAAGGGACATGGGAAAAAAAATTTAAAAATTAAAAAAAATAAATAAAAAAATTTAAATTAAAAAAAAAATATTAAAAAAAATATATATTAAAAAAAAAATAAATAAAAAAAAATAATAATAAATAATAAAAAATAAATAAATAAATAAATAAATAAATAAATAAATAAATAAATAAATAAATAAATAAATAAATAAAAAAATTACCATAATTAATTAATGGAGAAAAATTTCAAAATTCTGTGTAGAAGTTTAGTGTACCAGAGTTAGCTCTACCAGATAAAGCAAACCAAATCAAAATCGGTCGAGAAATGAAGGAGAAGAAGCATTTTTTTATATTTTTGGAATAAATTTGCATAAATTACCATAATTAATTAATGGAGAAAAATTTCAAAATTCTGTGTAGAAGTTTAGTGTGCCAAAGTTAGCTCTACCAGATAAAGCAAACCAAATCAAAATCGGTCAAGAAATGAAGGAGAAGAAGCATTTGTTGTGATTTCGAATAAATTAGCATAAATTAGCATATATAATGAATTTCACGATTCTGTGTAGAAGTTTTAAATCCCCCTCCTAGCCCTATCATATGAAACAATCAGAATCAAAATCGGTTGAAAAATAACGAAGAAGAAGCATTTTGAAAACTGTGGACGGACGGACGGACGGACGGACGGAAGGACGGAAGGACGGAAGGACGGAAGGACGGAAGGACGGACGGACGACGGACGCCACGCCATGGCATAAGCTCATCGGGCCCTTCGGGCCGGATGAGCTAAAAACGAATATACCCATTCAATAATTGAAACAAATCTACTGGCCAAAAAGGGCCAGTTAAAAAAACACGTGAGTGTGGAGCCCTGAATGAGTGCATATTATGTGACACATATCTAGGGTTAATCACTTGATTGCCTTTGGAAAAGATAATGAATCAATGTAAAATAAAGAATAATTAATTTTTAAAAAAGAGTTGGACTCGGACTCGGACTCGGACTCGGATGGTCTGGACTCGGACTCGGACTCGGACTCGGATGGTCTGGACTCGGTCTCGGTCTCGGACTCGGACAGTCTGGACTCGGACTCGGTCTCGGACTCGGATTGGGTGGACTCGGATACAACACTGCACCTAAGGGAAACAAGCAAAGTGGCTAATTCCACAGTGGTTGTAGTGGTGGACTGGTGGGCTGAGGGTGGTAATGGTGGTAGTGGTACCATAGAAGTATCACTACAACTGCCATTGTTTCATAGAAGGCCGGAACTTATGATTATTTTTACCTATTGTTAAGAGGTTAGGGTTCGGGTTAGGGTTATTTTTACGTTACACAAATGCATTGTGGGGATATGATATGACGAAAAAAAACAATAGGAATGTGAGTAAGGTGCACACTTATACTGTATGTTTTCTATGGCAAAGATGACATCACGTGTACACTTATGATTTTGCGCGCCATGCACTTGATGCAATTTTTGCCCCCACGGTCAATGGCTGACACATTGACCGTTGTATGAAAGGCGACTCTTCTCCAAATCGACAGCAATCAACACGGTAATTAACACCAAATTTACCTAAAAGTGTGGTCTGATACGTATCGAGTAGAATGAGGCAACATCAATTGCACTAGACATGGAGATGGTAAATATTTTTATTACTCAACATGATGTATTTTCAGATCAATTAGGAAATACACAGCCTATCATAATTTTGATGATATTTTATGATGTTGAAAAAAGGCTTTTAATCGTGTTCAACACGTAACCTACATGGTGGCAGAGTTTAACCCATGATGATGGGGATGATGGGGATGGATGATGATCATCATCATCATCATCATCATCATCATCATCCCCATCATCATCATCCCCATCATCATCATCATCATCATCCCAATCATCATCATCCCCATCATCATCATCCCCATCATCATCATCGCCCATCATCATCATCATCATCATCCCCATCATCATCATCATCCCCATGCATCATCATCCCCATCATCATCATCATCATCATCATCATCATCATCATCATCATCATCCCCATCATCATCATCATCATCACCATCATCATCATCATCATCATCATCCCCATCATCATCATCCCCATGCATCATCATCCCCATCATCATCATCCCCATCATCATCATCATCATCCCCATCATCATCATCCCCATCATCATCATCATCCCCATGATGATGATGATGATGATGATGATGATGACGACGATGATGTTCGATGATTAAATATTATACAGTACATGGGCGTCGATACTTACGTAATACCTATTCATCAGGGGGGGATGGATCAATAGATCATCCCCCCCTGATGAATGGGTATCAATGACAAATCGACGCCCATGATACAGTAGTCAGTAGGTATAGTCAGTTTAAATTCATGTACCATTTTCTACTGGTGATGACCCACATGTATCATGGAGAAATTGTGGCAGCATGGTAATTTATATTATAGAATGGGTTGATAAATCCCTGCAATCTGATTGGTTGAGAGCAAAATTTGTGCAGACAATTAATTGTACTGGATGCATGAAAAGTCATGCATCCGGTAAAAAAATCATGCGTCCGGTAAAAATTTCATGCGTCCGGTAAAAATTTCATGCGTCCGGTAAAAAATTTCATGCGTCCGGTAAAAAAATCATGCGTCCGGTAAAAAATTTCATGCGTCCGGTAAAAAATTTCATGCGTCCGGTAAAATTATTTCATGCATCCGGTAATTTTTCTAATTTTAATTTTTTGACTTTTTTGGGGGGCGTAACAATGCCCATTCTATAAAACAGATGATGCGCAAGTTTATTTCGTGGGTCGGTGGAATTGTTTGCACGCGGTAACTATGGAAACTAGTCTAAACCCACTCGGCTTCGCCTCGTGGGTTTAACAGTTCCATAGTTACCTTGTGCAAACAATTCCTACCGACCCACTCATACCTGCGCATCATTTGTATACTAAAAGCTACCATATCATTTAAAATCATTTAAATGAGCATATGTTTCAATATGTCAGAATTCAGAAGTTAGAACAAACATTTTACAGAACCAATTAACTTAGTCCCTAACTCGATTTAAATATATATACCTTTCTACTCAACAACATCATTGCATCGACATCGGAACATAGCTCATTCCACGCCATTGCCTTTTTGCCAATACTTCAAATTGCAAACGTTGTCAATGTTCAATGGATGACAGCAGTCTGACTCAGCTCTGTCTCTGTCTCTGAGCATCCTGTCTCTGAGGCTGATATGATGATGGGCAGCTGCAGTGTGAGTTCAGTTGAGACTCGAGTTCAGTTGAATCTTGAGTTTTTCAACGGTCTTGGAGATCATGGCCATGGGAATTTGGGCGGTAGAGGCTGTGATCTCGTTCTATGTCCATTTATAGGGCGCTAATGCAGTTTCGTACCCCTTTTTACACTGTCATTTTGGTCACATAAACTTTTTTTACTGTTCATGTCAGTTCAGCCTTGGCCTTGTAGAGAGCGGTATAGATCGGTGGTAGAGAGGTGGAAAACGCGGGGCCCGCGGGATCAGTGTACCAACGTCGATGCGATACATATATATGCATACAGAAAGCCACATGGGTTTGTTATCATTGGACGCTCATCGACTCTAGAGAGCGCTAGACTCAATTCGGTCCACAGAAATACAATTCGGTCCACTCGGTCCACAAAAATACAATATAGAAATCGGTCAGAGAGCGGTGAATTAGCATTTCTGTTTTCTGAAAATGTGATTGATTGCAATAATGCAGATTCAGATTTATTCATTTGGATGTTTAAACAATGTGATTTAATTAGGTCAATAACATTGCTAGTTGTGTGTTATCCTCAACTCTCGGGGTGGGGATGAACCATACTAAGTATTTTACACATGAAACAGGTATGGGATGAACTGTATATTAAAGCGAATGTATTATTTGAACTTTTCATTATTTATAAGGCAACCAACACATGTATGAGCCCAACACATTACCATTGGTGGAAGAATAAGGATTCAATCTGTAGTTATTAAATCTTGCTTGGTGAACAATTTTCCGGTTATCAAGTTGTGCAATATTTTGCATTCTGGCATGTAATCCCATAATAGACATAATCTACAACTTAATCCGATCATTTAATTATAAAACAAAATGTTCGGAAAGTGAAATTACATAAAATGAAGTGAAATTCATTTATCAAATATCATTTACAAAATTAACACAAATCACACCTAATCTATAAAGCCTAGGCTATTGACAGGTGATCTAGAACTTTGATAAAAAGGAACCCGTCTACCTATTATTGCTAATCCGCGAGGTCCGAGTTCGCAATTTCACAGTTATCAAAATAAGATTTAAACTATTGTGCAACTTAATTACAATAGCCTATTTACAGAAGTGATTGTCACTATATACAAGGTTTTATACTAAATCATTTTGAAATTTCTTATTATTATTATTTGCGGAAATAATGATTAAAGTTTAAGTTCAGTTTTCAACTTATAATCGATTATTAAATAAGTTCCATTGTTTTTTCTCCAACATCTCTATTTGACTTAGTTTTGTAAATTTCACCCATTTTTGAAAATCATCGTGTCCTCGAAATTTGTTTTAGATTTTTAGCCTCAGCAGTACCACTTATTATAAGCTTTCGTATCACTATGAGTGCCACAATCTCAGTACAGTTTTGGTAAAACTGAATTTTGGTTACCAAAATCTG
>JBAMJV010012722.1:0-44810 GCA_037951105.1 Echinarachnius parma
GTGTGTCTTTAGTTCAACCCATATTAAAGTATTATAGTTATACGTATACACTGTACATGCTGTATAGAGTGGTGAAGTGTGATGTCAATTATGACGTCATAAACATATATTTTTAGAATTTTCAAATTTGAACTTCATTTTCCGAAAGAGCGTCAAAAATAATGTCCAAATACCGAAAATCAATTGAATATGTTTAGACTTGGCTGAGATATGCCCATCCAAGTAAATTTTACTTCAATGGGCAATCAGTGTTATAGTGCTCTGGTTCATAAAGTTATGAACCAGAGCACTATAACACTAATTGCCTATTGACAAAAAAAATTCATTTGGATGGGCATATCTCAGCCAAGTCTTAACATATTCAATTGATTTTCGGTATTTGGACATTATGTTTGACGCTCTTTCGGAAAATGAAGTTCAAATTTGAAAATTCTAAACAAAGATGTTTATGACATCATAGCTTCTGTATTCTATATCTACGGTAGATGTTGAAGTAGTATCATGTATCGAATGTACCAATAATTGCGTTAAAAAAGTTCTTGCAACCCGGATATATTTACCACGTACTATATAGCCGTGACCGTGTTATGCCACCTTGGATCAACGCTGTCAATATGATGCGAGAAATTCGCATATTTCTTATAATATATAGGTCGCCCCAGAAATCATCGTCGGGACGCACTGTTCAGGATCAATGTACTTATTTTATAAAGTAGCGTTGCTACGGGACGGGGGGGGGGGGGGGGGCACAGGGGGGGAGGGGGCACGTCCCCCTCACCCCCAATAATTTGACAAACAATAACACAACAAACATACGGGAACAAATTCTGAAAACAATAAGGTGTATAGCCCCCCCCCCCCCAATCAGTTACACCCCCACACAAGCAGTCCGACCACGTTACACCACTGGCTTATAAAACGCAAAGACACTTCTCAATTGTTTCACCATGCGCCTCACAACACAACATGACTTGTGTACGTTTTATATAGCTTATCAACTGTTGTGAGCGCATCAAAATTGCGTTGCACTTTTCTTCGTGTTTGTGTGTAGATGTTATTTTTAAAGGGGTCTAGTAACTTTGTCGACATGGCATGGATGACAACTGTTTAATTGTAGATTCAATGTATAATGAGTGAAATGACCGGGCATGTCCACTAAGTGATAAGTGAACGTGCCATAGTAAATGTGTGTTATAATATGACCAAGTAATGAACGAAAGTGCTAATTTCTTGCAATAACTTTTGACACAGTTAAAATACTCCCATGGAGATTTAAAAAAAAAAAAAACACTGCAATCATCAAATATAATTATAACAAAAGAGAAAGTCGGACAAAAATAAATCAGTTCCAATACGAATACAACCAGGTATGTGAAAACCACTAGAGTTCTATTAAAGTACATAAAAAAAAAAGGATTTTGCATTTTGAGGCGATGTGACGACTTGATCCCTTTAATACGCGTATTCATGGATAATGTGTTATTATTTCTATATAGGTTGACGTACGTGTATACGTGGAATCCTGTCCCAGTTTTGCGTAATGACTATTTACCCCTATGACCCAATATTCCTATTGTGTTGGGTAATTAGTCCTGTCGCCACCTAGACTGCGAGGTGGTGGGAGAATTAGGGCTCATCTACTTGGATTCTCCTTAATCGGTTGAGGAACAGAGGGACGCTCGGTCACCCTTTTGCACTTACGAGTCAGCAACGTAGCCAAGGTGCGTTGGGTGCAGCGTACTCACCCCCCCCCCCCCCCCCTCCACACACACACACACACACACACACACCAAAACAACAGCAAACAAACAAACAAACAGAAAAGGTAAACTGTTCATCGGTCTCGGCAGTGATTGGGTTTGGCACCCCCCCCCCCCCCCCCCCCGGCTTACACAACTAGTCGGTGGTCTCGGTTTCGTCCACGCTCGGTCTCGGGCTACTTTAGTAAGTTACGCACCTCCCCTGTTCTGGGAGATAATCAATATTTTTAAACATGTTAAAAGGATAAAGTAACTTTTATGTGAAAAACACTAGCGAAGGGTTGATGTGTAAGAATATGTAGGGCCTACTGTATTTATCTGATCTGATACGTCGACTGAGTGACTTGTGAAAATTCCATGGTTACCGTAAATGAATGTAATAATTATGACCGAGTATTGAGAGAAAGTGATACTTGATAACTTATTTCACTCACTTTGTACACAGGTTAAAATTCTCCCGTAGAGAAATGTTCAAACCGAATAGTAAATCATACAATTATTTGTAAATTAAGAGAAATTCGCCAACCGAAATCTGGTCCGAGTTTCAATTGGTGATACGAATACATCAATGTACTATATGTGTGAGGACCGCTAGGGTTAAGTTTTTAAGAGTTTGACGATGTTTTATGCTAGATCCCTTTATAGCAAGTTTGACATTCCAGCGGAAACCAAAATAAATATAACTGTTAAAATAATTATGACTGTTGATGACGATTTCAAATATCTGAAATATTTATTATAAACGATTTTGGAATCGCTTTATTTAATAGACGAAGCTCCGACCTACAAGATGATATCTATAATCTAAATGTAGCCCCGAACTGGCTTAACGCCCTTATTACCCTCACATGTATGTCTCACTCGACGTTACGATCGCGACCTCGAAAATAAAATGAGCGATCGCGCGACGATCACATCACATATGGATGATCGATTTGAAGAAGACACAGTACGATACCGTGACCCCGTTGTCTATGATATGCTATAGCGTGTATTCAAACACGTGTCTGCAGTGGCGTCGCTACGGGGGAGGGGGGGGGGGGGGGCATGTCCCCCCCCCCCCACAAAGTAAGGAGACAATCCTTTATGAAATACATACATGTACATAGAAAAAGTACTGTGTGCCCACCCATTATGTCCCACCACGCTATATATACACACCACTGCGTGTCAGCAGACTTTAGTATAGTGGCTTTATAAAATGGGAGGCAACTGTGGTTATGCCACCCCCCCCCCCCCCCCCAATCTTACTATCAGTATCGCCCTTCTATGGGAAATCTAACCCCCTTTAAATTTTTTTCCTCCTATTATGTATGTCTAGTATGCAACTGACGCATGCCAAACACATTGATGTTCTACATTGCTTCCCCCATAACACACGTTGGTCTACTTTTAAATAAAATGAGTACTATAGGGTGCAATTTGCGAATAATCACAGAGCAAACAAGCCAGCAACACCATCATTTGGGTCAAGGATCAATCAACATGTTCATTAAACAATTTTGTCTCAGTCTAGATAATTATTGAGAGTGTTTCTAAAAATATTGCCTATAATTATTATACAATGTATTGCTACATCATGTTTGATACAGTCAAATATGTGTATAGTGACCACCTTAAAGAAACAATACAAATACCCACTGTATATAATAGGCGGGTGGCCTAGATTATACAGTAATTCCATCATAGTATTGCTTTTCTCGGCAGGGGATCACCTCTGGTGGCCACTATAGGCATGTTGGCTGATAAACAGGTAGCCACTAAAGACAGGTATTTGGAATACGACAAGCAAAGGTAAGAAATGGCACCAACCTATACATTACCCAGATTGATATAACTTTATACAGAACACTGCACTTATTGCTAATTATGTTGATATTTTAATCAACTTTCAAGAAAAAAAAATGTAAGTCAAGGTAGCCGAGCTTTCGAATCTAGCAGATCTTTCGTCTGGGTGGTTAAATGATAAGTACTGTACTTGAACATAGAAATATATATGAATATGGAAAAAACTGCTGAAAACTGCTTGTCTACTAAAAAATCGCCAATGTGGTAAAATGAGAGGGTGCGGTTCGTTATTCCGAAGGTTCGTTATTCCGAAGGTTCGTTATTCCGAAGGTTCGTTATTCCGAAGGTTCATTATTCCGAACACGCAAATTTCCTATACCTGAGTGTTCGTTAATCCGAAAATGAAATAGGGTTCGTTAATCCGAACATTTGTTGCATTATTCCGAAGGTTCGTTATTCCGAAGGTTCGTTATTCCGAAGGTTCGCTATTCCTAAAATGAAATCGGGTTCGTTATTCCGAAGGTTCGTTATTCCGAAGGTCCGTTATTCCGAGGGTTCGTTATTCCGAAGGTTCGCTATTCCTAAAATGAAATCGGGTTCGTTAATCCGAAAATAAATTTGGGTTTGTTATAATGCTATAATTTCATATAAAGAGATAAAATAAACTTAAATGTTTGATTGGCCTGGCCAAGGGAGGGAAAGGGGGAGGGGTATGCTTAATGCAGGCTGTAAATTAAATCAACAAAACACAAACTATAGTATTATAACAAGCCCGATTTAATTTTCGGAATAACGAACCCGATTTTATTTTCGGATCAACGAACCTTCGGAATAACGAACCTTCGGAATAACGAACCTTCGGAATAACGAACCCGATTTTATTTTCGGATCAACGAACCTTCGGAATAACGAACCTTCGGAATAATGAACCTTTGGAATAACGAACCTTCGGAATAACGAACCTTCGGAATAACGAACCTTCGGAATAACTGAACCTTCGGAATAACGAACCTTCGGAATAACGGACTGTAACCAAATGAGAGTCGTATACAGCCTAGCTTTCGATCCTAGCAGAATCTTCGTCAGGGCACAAATGACAGTTACTACAGAAAAAACACAGAATATATACCAACATAAACACATGTATGGAAGGGGGTCTGGAAAGAGGAAAGGAGGCGGAGACACAAAACAATGAAAGCAACTGTGAGTGGGTGAGTGTCAGGACTGCTTGACCAATCAGGTCAAACAGGCATGGGTGGGTCCTTAAGTGGCTGCAGTCAAAGAAAATGTGATGAGAGTGTAAGGCTTAGAGAAGAATAGAGGTAGGGAGGATCAAAGAAATAAATCAAGAAATAGAAAGAGACATGTGAACAAAAGACAGTTGATGAGGTGTGGGAGTGCACACTGGGGCACTGAGAGGGGAGGAACAATAGAGGGGATTATGAGTGTAGGGGATGGGAGCGAGAGGATTAGGACAAAGAAAGTGAAGTGAAGTGTGTTGCAGGATCGGATGAATAGGATAGGCGAGTTCAAAGGAGAGAGTGGAAAGGATGAGGACCCAGTAGGTGATGATATGTAGAGAAGCAACATAGACAAATGAATGGGACAGAGAGTGTAAAAGAGATAGTGAACAAAAGGAAGCCTAAATGGGTAGGTAATCAGAGGGAAGGTGGAGAGACAAATGAGGGTGGAACAATATGATCAAAATAGAGGTGGAACTATGCATGATGAGAATGTGGATGTATATGAATAAGCCCATGTCTATGGACAGTGTACCTATAGAGAGAAATTAAATGCAAAAAGTATAACATATTAATAAACTAACATGATCTATTCCCTGTAGAATCATGTCAGAAATGGAGTGATTAGGTAGGTTGAAGTGGTTGCCGACTGGGGCGTCATGTTTGGAGGTGTGGATGGTGGATCTGTGTCCGTAAAAGCGTCTCTTGAGGGTGTTCCTGGTTTCGCCTACGTACTGCATGCCACAGACTCTGCACGTGATAAGATATACAACATTGGTGGTGGTGCATGTGATGTGGCCCTTGGTATGGTGAGAGATGTTGTTGGAGTGGCTGGTGAAGGTATCATCCTGATGGATATGTACCTGACACACAATGCATCTGTCGGCGGTGCACTTAAAGGTGCCTTGCTGTATGGGAGTGGGGTTGTTATTGGGGGTGGGAAGTTCAGCTCGAACAATGTGGTCCTTGAGGTTGCGAGGGCGTCTGTAGGCTAGGATGGGGGCATCAGGGACAGCCTGTTGGAGACGATCAGAAGTGTGAAGAATGTGGTGATTGTTAGTCAATATGCGACGTAGGGGAGGTAAGTTGGGATGAAAGGTGGTCACTAGGGGTGTGACAACTCTATTGTTCCTCCCCTCTCAGTGCCCCAGTGTGCACTCCCACACCTCATCAACTGTCTTTTGTTCACATGTCTCTTTCCATTTCTTGATTTATTTCTTTGATCCTCCCTACCTCTATTCTTCTCTAAGCCTTACACTCTCATCACATTTTCTTTGACTGCAGCCACTTAAGGACCCACCCATGCCTGTTTGACCTGATTGGTCAAGCAGTCCTGACACTCACCCACTCACAGTTGCTTTCATTGTTTTGTGTCTCCGCCTCCTTTCCTCTTTCCAGCCCCCCTTCCATACATGTGTTTATGTTGGTATATATTCTGTGTTTTTTCTGTAGTAACTGTCATTTGTGCCCTGACGAAGATTCTGCTAGGATCGAAAGCTAGGCTGTATACGACTCTCATAGAAATATATACATAGAACAGTTAAAGGGGTAGTACAGTTTTGGTAAGGCTGAGCTTTAGTAACCAAAACCGTCACAATAACATTACAAACTAATAGTTAAAACTCCACCATGCTCGAAAGGTAAAGAAAATTACAAAACGACTAAGTAAAAAGCCTGTTATCATTCCAAAAGAGCCATTCAACACAAGAGAGCGCTCTCTAAAAAGGCATTGGTTTCAACCACTTTTCATACAAAATTGTGCATGTGATGTTTTGTTGAAATAATGATTAAATAGAGAGATCATCAACAACAGTACTATTTAAAAACCTCTTTTGAAATTTTTTGAAAAAGTGTATAATTGTTTTTTGTTTTTTTTTAAATCGTCGAATAAATCTGGGCCCCAGATTTATTCCGATCGGATTTATTGATATTTCAGCCGTTTCTGAACCGATTATGATCAAATAAAGTTTATTCTGTTATCAAAATTGTATGCTCTTTCAAATTTTACACTCAGTTTTTCACTATCTCAAAACAAATTATTTCGTGCAGCGCTCTCTATATACCAAAACTTAATTACCCCTTCAAATAGAAGGTAGGGACATTTAAATCCTCACTTTGTAAATTGTGTATATTAATCTGGTAATCTAGCGGGGTAAACATTGTTTCTAATCAGGTTAATACGCTGATAATTGAGTAATTAGTTTGGCATGAATTTCACTATACACCTATTAATTGCTACTTTAGATAACTAAGGATTAATAATTAATCGCATCACATGTAAATGTTGTAGCATATGTATCACTCCTGACACGTTTACCTACTTAAGCCCACGCCTCTATCATACGCCTCTCCCCTCCAAAAAGGAGATCGAATGTTAAGTGTTTTATTTTGCAACCTAGTAATTTTGCCTGCTCATTAATTTCATTAATGATGTCATAACACACGATTACAGTACTTTAAATTTGGGTTAATATAATTAAAAACTAAAATCGGGTCACGACAGGCGAGCGTTATTGGAATATCAAATAATTAAAGGGATCTAGTATTAACTGTGTTGTCATGTGCCGAAAATTGACGAAGTGTTGATTTAATCAATGTGTATTTCTGTGATCCGATATGTACACTGAGGGATGTTTGAACATTCCATGGTGAATGATTGGCATACAACTTAGTAATTTTGGAAAATGCAAAGTATGTATTTTGATAACGCATTGCGCTAACTCTGTGCACAGTTGAACGTCTATAATAGGGAGACCTTCAAATCCGAATACTTCAATCTTATATTATGTATAACGAAAACGAAATTTAGAAAACCGCTCGAACCTGTATCATGCTTCTATTTGTCATATAAACACATCGAGGTAAGAGAGAACCACTCGATTTATAATTCAGTTTTGTGGATTATGATGTTACTAGATCCCTTTAAAAGGCGGTAAAAAGAAGGGGAAAATAGCGGTGATGTAACAAGACAACGGGATCCTGCCTTCATTCGCTGAGCCCTTCGTCTTGATTTAAACCTATGTCTACTGAAGGTCTTCTGGAACTAAAAAGTACATCCTCGAAATGGCATTGAAGCGTATGTTCAGCCAAAGAGGTGAATTCCATTGACCGTTTTCCATTGCACAAATACTGATACCATTGCATAATAATAAATAGTTGGTTTGCTTGTGTTTTTCACAATAATGGACATTATGGCGTGGGCCCATGCAGAAATTAATTCTCCCAACTTTCTGTATTTGCAAATGAAAGGTTTAAAACCCACGTAGATAACTACATGATGACCATGTGTTCGAATATAACGCAAAATCGTTTTGTAGAAAGTTTTGCCTTCAGTATAACTGGGGCTAATGCTAACAGCACTTTTGAATACAGATTATGAAGGTATAAACTGTCAACACGTTTGACGTTTAGTTAATTCGAGCTCGGTCCCAAGCGTGCAAACTGGTGTTATATTCCCTTATCGTACTTGAAGATTTAGGCTATGATAAACAACACTTTGAACTGAAAAAAAAAAACGCCTATGACTCAAGACTGTTGAAGGTGTATTATACCTGTGTATTACGTCACAGAAGTACAACGACTTTCACAAATGATGACATACAGCTTAATAATAATACGATGTTTTTCGTTTTATTATTTGCTGATTCATTGTGAAATTATTATCATCAATAATCGGTGGGTCTGATCAACGGATAAAGACATCGTAATAATTATGTTTGGCCCATTTGTGTTTCTGGTTTGATACAACAAGGACAAATAGTAACCGAGAAGGAACGACACCAGAAAGATACATATGAATGAAGAAGGGACATTAAAGAACGAAAGGAACTTCAATGGATGAGAAAAGAAAGAAAGAATAAGACAACTTTCATCAATATCTTGTTATCTTGAACATAATGGTAATACAGTTATTCCTTCATTCATTCATTCATTCATTAATTTATTAATTTAATAATTAATTATTTAATTAATAAATTAATAAATTAATAAATTAATAAATTAATAAATTAATAAATTAATAAATTCATAAATTCATAAATTCATTCATTCATTCATTCATTCATTCATTCATTCATTCATTCATTCATTCATTCATTCATTCATTCATTCATTCATTCATTTCATTCATTCATTCATTCATTCATTCATTCATTCATTCATTCATTCATTCATTTCATTCATTCATTCATTCATTCATTCATTCATTCATTCATTCATTCATTCATTCATTCATTCATTCATTCATTCATTCATTTCATTCATTCATTCATTCATTCATTCATTCATTCATTCATTCATTCATTCATTCATTCATTCATTCATTCATTCATTCATTCATTCATTCATTCATTCATTCATTCATTCATTTATTCATTCATTCATATCCACCACATCGTTGTTACATTTGACCCGCTATGGTGTAGCCATGGTAACGAAGAAGAATTAAACATACGGGTAATATTGCAACAACAACAACCAAAAAAGTAGTTCAGATTCGCTAATCAGACACTCAGTGTCATCTTGCGAACGCCTTGTGCACGGTGTGGTATACATACTGGTTGAGAGTTATCAGTGAGCAGCTTTATACACCTAAATTGTGTAATGCAGTGCGCACAAACTAGCCTAGTTCAAAATGGCGACCAGCGGTGTACGTATAGCTGCATCCGAACTCATGACACTCTATGTCAACAACCTAAACACTTACTTTGAATTACAGCGGTTCTCACATACTTCATTGCATTCGTATTGCCAATAGAAGCATGGACTTGGTATCAGTTTTCATAATTTCTTTTTCGTTATAAAGATTTAAAATCATATCATTGAAATGTTCAGATTATCTACTGGATAGTTATAACTGTGTACAAAGTAATTGCAATGGGTTTAGTGAATATCACTTTGCAAGCCCGCTCACTATACTCTGCCGTAAGACATCCATTTACGTGAGATGTTCACACATTTCTTAGTTTAGATATCAGATCGCAACAATACGCATGATATCAACCATTCATCACCGTTTGCACATGTCAACCAAGTTAGTAGATCCCTTTAACATAATTTGCCATTTTCCCCGTTTTGTACGTTGCAGTTTGTCATGTTTGTCATTGGCTGTCATGTTTTTTTTTTTGGCCTTTTGGTCTTTAATCAAAATCATGTATAATTATATTGAATTTATATCTTTGGGATAAACCTTTGAAAGGCCGACTTCATGGCCTCTGTTTACCCCCCCCCCCCCCCCCCCTCCCCCCACATTTTGATATGCTTTGCATTTAGAATTCCTGTTTTACATTTTGTATAAATTGTTGGGTATTGTTGTTCATGTATTTTTTAAAATTTATATCAAATGTGGAAAATAAATAAATTTAATTGAAATTGAATTAAATAAATTGAAAAAAAGTAAGACAAATGAAGAACGTTTCTTTCGATCTCGACTTTTTGATGCCCCACCCACATCGCCTTTCTTCCGATTGTTCATCACCTGCCCAAGCCGACAACACTCTGAAGGCTCCAATAATCACGATTACCAACCGATCAATATTAAATAATTATGCACCTAATCCTCCGTCGCTAGCAGCTATCACACAAATTATTGCAGAGTTCTATAATCACGCCAGGCTAATTTGTTATTGTTTTTGTTTTAAGTCTATTTTAAATCTATACCTCGGTGTTGTAGTAATTATTGTATGAAACAAAGCCCCTATTAATTTGTAAAAGTATATTATTTTTGTATCTGTCTTTGCTACGTGTGTCTGCGTGGTATTGAGGACTGTGCGTGATACGTGAATATGGTGTGTCTTTAACAACAAAAAAATGATCGCTGATTTCTTGTTACGAATTTTACCATGCTTGTCCTTGTTGTTGTTGTTTTTTCACCTTCTCGGGAGTAAGATTGTTACCTTGTTTGGATATCTTTTGCAGAAACGTGTAATACATTATGTATTTGTTAATTGCGCTGACACTGTGGTGTCTGGTGTGCGAGGTGATTTTTGTAAAAAGAAAACAACTTTCTGGTACGTTCCGAGGGGGCGCTATTCTTGTTACGTGTATAAACGTTTATTATGTATTTTCTTATTTATTTGTTACTTTATTTATTTATTTAATTATTGATTTGCGATTTATTTATTTACGTATTTATTGATTGATTTGTGTATGTATTAATATAATTGTTTGTTTATGTATGTATGTATATGTTTATTATTTGTTTATGATATTTATTAAAGGGGTATAGTTGAGTTCTGGTAAGGAGAGTACAGTTTTGGTGAAACTGAATTTTAGTAACCAAAACCTACATCATTACATTACAAACTAATAGTTATAGCTAGAAAGGAACACAAAATTACAAATGACGTAGTAAAGATCATGTTATCATTAAAAAAGAGCCGTTAAAACTCAAGAGGGCGCTTTCTAAACCCTCATCGGTTTCAACCATATAAAATAAAATATTGTGCATGTAATGTTTTTTTGAAATAGTGATTAGATAGAGAAATAACCAACAACTATTTAAATACCTATTTTGTAACTTTTTGAAAGAGGAAGCATTTAAAAAAATTTGTAACGGCTGGTTCAAAATTCTCTAATAAACCTGGGGCCCCAGCTGTATTACAAATTGTTATATTTATGGACATTTCAGCCGTCTCTGAACCGATTTTGATCAAACAAAGATGATTTCATTATTTAAATATTATGCTCTTTCAAATTTTACACTCAGTTTTTCATTACCTCACACAAAAAAAAGTAGTCTAGCGCCCTCTCTACCAAAACTCAACTATCCCTTTAATGTATATTGATTATCAATATTTTACCCAGATTATCGACCCCTCCTCATTAACTATAAGCAATGTGGCAAACCGGCTCATTTGGGTTTCATTTGTTTACTCTCTTCTACTTCTTATAATAAATTTTCTGCAAATTAAGTCGCCAACACTTCATCCAAATTTGCAAACGGTTTGCAGTCCGAAGTCCGAACAATAGTTGAGATGTTAACACGGGTAAGTCAGTTATATTTGGGAAATACAATATTACGTGGGCAACCGTTAAGGGTTAATGATAACTTATGTAAGGCTTTCGATAATTCGACGTCATGAAAAAAAAAAGGAAAATAATCCATAACTGGAGCACTAAAAAGAAGCGTGCGAGCTAGATCGGAGCAGATGTGTTTTTAATGGGGGAAAGATCGGAGGGGATTACCGGTCACGTTTGGGCGGGCTGAATGGGCTGTTTAGGCTGCACACGTCCGCCAATTCCGGGCGTCCGTCGGCCTGGATTTCTCGTCGCCCGTGTCACCTGCGTCTTCATTTCTGATTCTCCTTATTTCTCGGGAATCTCATCGATTTTCTTTTTTTATCACAATATCGCGAGGAATTAGGGAGAAGACGGAGAAATGCTAATCTTTGAGAGAAACGCTATGAAGAGAATGAGAAAATGATGGTTTCCATGATAGAATAATCGAAGGGAATGACATGTTACTTTATGCAAAATAACACAGCAACAGGAATTGGTGTAAGTAAATTCATTGCAAGATATCAATTTTATTAAAAGAAAAATTGAAAGAATGTCATTGAATTAACTGGTAGTCTGGTACTATATTATCTCAAGGATACAGTAATGATAAAGGGTCTGCCACAATGAAGCGACTTGTAATGCAATCATGTTCATAAGTGGCCTATGTACATATGTGTTATGATTTGAATACTCATGTTATATGTTCATGTTCTTCTATCGCTTATATATGATGTGAATTATACTGGTATGTTCCCATATACTGGTTTGATATATATGTGTTGTTTAGTTTGTAATGACAAAACAGAACACGAACTGCGGTGATTTTTTTAATTATAAATATGGCACACACTCTGAAATGACGCTTCACTTTGTAATTCTTCTTCCATAATGTTTCTACTGATTAGGACCCTACACAAAAATCTGACAGTTATCTTTTAAACTCCAATAAGCATTTAGTAGTACTTTATGTTTTCCTCCTATTTTGTGTTGGTTCACATTTTTGCTTCACTTTGGCTGCTTTCTTCGTCTTAGCTTCGTTTTGGGCGATAGTTTTCCCGCAATGTCCAACAGCAAAACGTGGTAGTGGATTAGAGAAACCGGTGTTGAGAAATCTCTCCGGATTTATATCTCGTCCTAAACTCTTTTGCTCTCCGGGCATACTTACCATGCTTACCGTGCCATCCTTTCCCAACAAGAAAATAAAACCTTGAAGCATTTCTGAGATCCTTTAAACGACACAATGATGGCGGATTTTCCGACTATTAGCGAACTGCTGTTTTCGCTGCTTAGGGTGACAGGTCGAAAGTCTTGAGACGTGGTATAGCGGTAGCTTACAGTCGCAACCATCATGGCCGGAGGGTCGGAATATAGTTGTTATTCTTGATGCGCCTAGTCGCGGATGTATTACGATGGAGAGCATGACAGATGTAGATATGGTAGGAAATTTGATTTTTATAGCGCTAACTGTCGTGGAGCTTATAATTCCGGATGCTAAGTATGATTGAAAGGGAGACATTTCTCTTTTGAATAGACACGGTTTTATAACTTGTATATTGTTTTTTTCCCGTGAGTACAGTGAGTGTATGCCTTTGTTTTCGCTTATAAACACAATAAAACAGCTAATAATTGCAAATGTTAACGGACTTCCCGCAAGAACTTGGTGTCCATGTCAATAATATTAATAATAACAATACTAATGATGGGCTATTCATATAGCGCACGTTCCGTCTTTCGACGCTCGCGGCGCATCACTGTTATTACACCGGTCATCGGATACATACTGCAACCAATCCAGCAAACAAAGTGCACATCACTCCCTGGGGAGCATTCCAGCCAGTCAACCTCGCATGTACTATCTATGAATCTAATGAAATCGCAAAATGCACCTAGTCTATAATACATAGTTACAGCTTCGTGAGAAAGTTAGTTATAGTACAGTTACTTTGTGTTTCTTTTAGGAAGGGTGCAAAGATATTTATAACTGCCCGATGACCAAGGCAAGTGACCGATTTACCCCTTTCAGTTTTAATTTTCACCAGCTATCGTATTCGGACTGTGCGTCGCCTGCTATGATAGAGTCATCCATCGTCGGCCAAATAGTCATATCGCCAAACCCACACGCAACTTCCTCTGGGCGAACTTCGGTGTTCATCTTTCTCTTCATCTTTAGAAAAAAAAAAAAAATTAAATTTTGAATTAAAGGGATCTAGTAACTTTGTTGACATGTGAAACAACTGACGTGTTGATAACAGGTGTTTTTCTGTGATCCGATATGTCCACTTCGTATATAATGTGAAAATGTCATGTTAAACGGATGTTATATGACTGACTAATGAGCATTTACTTTGTACACAATTATGATTATCCAGTGGATAGTTAAAAATCCGAACACTTCAAACGTTAAAGGGATAGTTGAGTTTTGGTATAGAGGGTACTTCAAAAATATTTTTTTATGAGATAATGAAAAACTGACTGTCAAATTTGAAAGAACATACAATTTTAATATACTTTATTTATCAAAAATCGGTTCAGAAACGGCTGAAATATCCATTAACATATTTTTATTCAAAAGTCTCCCGGCCAGGGAGAAAAAAATTAATTTTAGAAAAATAAAAAAAGGCTTATAGACTACTTTGAAAAAATTCTGAATAGGTTTTTTTTAAAAGTTGTTGATGATATCTCTATTGAATCATTATTTTAACAAAACATCAAATGCACAATTTTGTATGAAAAATGGCTAAAACCAATGAGTTTTTTAGAGAGCGCCCTCTTGAGTTGTAACGGCTCTTTTTGAATGATAACAGGGGTTTTACTTAGTCGTTTGTAATTGTGTATACTTTTCGAGCATGGTGGAGTTATGACAATTAGTTTGTACCGTAATGGTGCAGGTTTTGGTTACTAAAGTTAAGTTTGACCAATACTCAACTATCCCTTTAATATCTTTCTAATGAACTTCGGGAAATTTAAAAACACCGAACGATGTTCCATGTTTATATTGCTAATAACAATACAGCACTATATGGGAGAACCAACAGAGTTCTTAGTAAGTCTTTTGTATTTTGACAGTGTTACTAGATCCACTTAACACCATGTTAATACTGGTAACAATAAAACGTGGGAAGGTTCGTGCAGGGATTCAATTCAAAACGAATTATTAGTTAGAATAAAAGCAAGAAATACAAATTAAACCAAAAAGGGTATAGAAGACAAACAAAAAGATAAGACTGATGAACACTTTTCATTTCTTGCCTCTCGCGTATGGTAGGCTAAGCCTTTCCTTTCATTTCGCTACTTTATAGGAAAAGGATAAACGTCAAACTTCTTCTTTATACCATAGCTGATGGATTCTAGAATTCGGTTGATTTTGTATTTTTTTGGTCAGGATATAAGTCACACCAGCTGCATTTTGTACTTGCCCCGTACTTGTACAGCTTATACATATATAGATTTGAATCCTCTCCTCCGCGTCTAGCCCGGGGGGCAAACGAACCAGCCCATTATTTTGTGGTCTTATTTTTTCAGAGTTTTATATAACGACCTTTCTCTTCCCTGTTCTTCAGTCTCTGTCTTACATTCTCTACATCGCCCATCCCCTTCTCCTCCATTATCCACAGCCTCACACTCTCTCTCCACCTGTCCACCTATACCCACGTATCCTTTCCCCTCTTCCATCTTCATCGTTCTCCCCCTCTCCCCTGTCTCCACTCCCTTCCCAATCATTCCCTTCCCCATATCTCTTCCCCCCCTCTCCCCACCTCTATCCATATATCTCTCCCTCCCTCCCCCTCGATCTTTCATATTTCTCTCTTTCTCTTACTCCCTCTCCCCCTGTCCCCACTCACCCCCCCAAAAAAAATCCACCCCCTCCTTCCCCTCACTCCCCATTTTCTCCCACTCTCCCCGCTACTTTATATCTCTCTCTACATCGCCCCCTCCCCTTTCTCCACAGCCTCACACGCTCTTTCAACCTATCTACCCACGCATCTCTTCCCCTCTTCTATCTTCATCGTTCTCCCCCACCCCTCTCCCTCTCCCCTGTCCCCCTGTCTCCCTTCACAATCCTTCCCGCTCACTATATATTTCTTTCTCCCCCTTTTCCTCTCTCCCCACCTATCTACACACGTGTATCTCTCCCCTCTTTTATCGTTCACTCTCTGCCCCTCTCCCCACCTCTATCCACGTATCTCTCTCCCTCTTTTATCTTTCTCTCTTCCCCCCTCCCTCTCCCCTGTCCCCACTCACTTCACAATCCTCCTCCTCCTTCCCCTTACTCCCCATTTTTTCTCCCTCTCCCCTCTCTCCCCCCTGTCTCCACTCCCTTCCCAATCCTTCCCCTTCCCTATATATTTCTTTCTCCCCATCTTCCTCTCTCCCCACCTATCTACACACGTGTATCTCTCCCCTCTTTTATCGTTCACTCTCTGTCCCCCTCTCCCCCCCCCCTGTCTCATCTCCCTCCCCAATATGTTCCACTCCCCCCTCTCACTCCTTTCTCTCCCTTCCTCCCCCCCTGTCCCTCTCTCGTTCAGTCTCGCTCTACCTGTTCTACTCCTCCAGGTTGCCGAGAGGATGTGCCTAACAAGCTTGCCAACAGAAGACTACTAATGGGAAGTACGGATTAGGATTGGTTTATTTCCCGTAACGATGCTAATCGCTTTGATGCTGGAAGGAAGTCAATCCGATGATACACCGTGTAGATAGATGATGATGGACATATGGAAAGCTTGCATTTCACCGCAAAACAACTCTTACTGATGCTGATTGAGGCGTTTCGGTAATTCTTCAAGTTCTAGGTTCTATGTATTTCATTCGTAGGTTTTCTTTTTGTTCATAATTCGTTAATTTTCAAGAAGGCTCTGAATTGTGAAACCATCAATACAATGTATTTTTCATCATAACATACAGTATGTAGCCGAATTGTCCAGATTACCCGAATAACTATATAAACCACCTAATATCAATCGTGTAAATATTTTAAACGAAAGAGAAATTCGAAAACCCCAACCTTTTCATGCTCATATTGGTTATACGTTTAACAACAAGGTATGAGAGAACCACTATACAGGTCGAAGTAAGATGTGTGGATGTGGACAATTTTTACTAGATCACTTTAAACACATTGAGTAGCAGGGTGGATATAACTGTAGATCACACAGTTCGCCAGATGCTCGTAAACAAGGGGTTAAAATATTCAATAATCGCTAAGGGTTCCCTCCTCCGTGAGTCAACAGGTGAATGATGTGTGATATCCAGAAGCGTCATGGAAACCTGCAATTAGTAAGAAAATAATTGAAGAAAAATATGGGGTAGACATCCCTGATAGAGACATACGTCATCACCTCCTCCCGAACACTATCTACCACCCTTTCCGGTAACCCAAACCCCCGGTGGACTGGTGACCCCATATAATAGTGCTACCGTGTAGTCAAGAACAAGCGACAGGTAGCACAAACTATCATAAATATACGGTAGTTGTTAAGTTGCCTTGGAACATCTTGCCAAAGCGTAACCATGGTAACGGCCGGGGTCCTCCGATATGATATGACTGACCAAGCGAGCACGAGTGAGTCGACGGAAGGGGAAACGACTGGTTATAAAGCAATAACTAACTGGAATTAACAAAATTGGGACACTTATAGTCTGCACATATATAGAACTGCATTTAACACAGAGACATAGAGAGTCGGTCCCAGTCAACAAAAATGAGGACAAGATGATGATGCTGCTGCTGCTGCTCCTGCTGCTGCTGCTGATGACGATAATGATGATGATGATGATGATGAGGATGACGACGACGACGATGATGATGATGAGGATGATGAGGATGATGAGGATGATGAGGATGATGATGATGATGATGATGATGATGATGATGATGATGATGATGATGATGATGATGATGAAGATGATGATGATAGTGATGATGATGATGATGATGATGATGATGATGATGATGATGAGGAAGATGACGACGACGACGATGAGGATGATGATGATGAGGATGATGATGATGATGATGATGATGATGATGATGATGATGATGATGATGATGTTGATGTTGATTGGGAGGAGGAGGAATAGGAGAAGGGAAGGACAACAATTATAATAGTGATGATGATGATAATGATGAGGAGGAGGAGGAGGAGGAAGATGATAGGGAGGACAACGATGATAATGCTGCTGCTGCTGATGATGATGATGATAATGATGATGATGATGATGATGATGATGATGATGATGATGATGATGATGATGATGACGACGACGACGACGACGACGACGACGACGACGACAATGATGATGATGATGATAATATTGATAATAATCGGTATCTAAAAAGTACATCTGTCCCAAAACAGTTATCCACTACAAAATAATATTGACTGACAATCAATTCATGTTAGAGAAACACTAACATGGCAGGCAAAATATAAACATGTAATGCAGATGATGTTTTCCTTATTTATCAACATTCTGAGGATCTCATCTCTGTGGATAAAATAAAAATCTTTTTCGTTTTTGTACTTTTCATTTGTTATACTATTTCACAGAATGATGTATGAAGTAACTCGGTTTGATCATAATCGACGTGCCCGGGTAACACGTGCACCTGTGAAGACAAAAAAAACAAGCCAAAATAAACGTTACAACAGGTTCCTTTGGTCCTTGAACTTACAAAATGACTTCTTGTTCAGATTTGCTTTGAATCTTCTTCTTCTTCTCCTTCTTATGTTTTTCTCATTTCCCACTCTCTATAAACTGGGCTATAGTCAACGGCTGCCCTTCCGCTCTCTAATAAGTGTGGCGAAACTCGATTTGACCAATTGAGTTTGACAGGAGCCAACACCTCGGTCGAATCCGCGCGCCCCGAGTGGTTTCGGCACAAGTCGGCCAAACGCGATTCGGAGACGGAAGTTATTCTTAACGTGTCGCCTATCAACGATTATGAATAGGCCTTTATAGAATCCGTTGAATGTATATGACATCAATTTTACATTTGTCTATTAAAGTCGCATTACAGTCCCGAGAAACTCTCATACATACTATGGAAAATAACTATAGAACAAATCGGCGAAACGCGCTTCAAAGACGGATATTATTCTTAATGATATTATTCCTATCGCCTAAAATCCGTTGAATTGATATGACATCAAGTTATACAAAATGCTCCATCATATTTTTGAGAACCACTAACAAATACTATGGAGTTGTTGTCTTCCAAATCAGTTAAACTACAAGAATGTCATTATAATGTTTGTTTATACACGTGAAAGGTTTGGATTATGTTCTTTCACGTAAAATAAAAAAAATTACCAACAACAAGAAGTACCACCCTACTTAACCCCTGTGTTATTTGTGTGCATTTTGGCACATAATTGACAATATGAACAGTGATTACAATGAATGGATATTTCATTATCCCGAGTTTGGCTTATGGTAACAGAAGATTTAAATGTGTTTTAGTTTTTTTTCTTCAAATGTCTCCCTTATTATGGATATTTTAACATTTAATTTGTAAAAGCATCTTTAGAATCTTCAGACCGTAGTCAAGAGTATCCCAATTCAGATATTAAATCCTCCACAGTATCTGAGTATCTGAATTAGGATACTTCTCATGAACTATCGGGGAAATCTGACATCAATTTACTTTTGTTGTTTTCACTAGGTAATAATTGTTTCCTTTTCTATGAAAATCTCACATATCATTCTCAATAATCTTACAATGATATTGATATGTAATTGAGGTCTCAAATATAACTTTGGGGGAAACCAAGGTATGCATGCTCGGATGCGCCTTTACAAATTTTCTAGCGTATATGAATGAGCTTATTGTGTATCTATATTGCTTAAACTTTTACCATTGGGTTTTGAAAATTTATCTCCTTCCGTTTAATATCCAGACATATTTGGGGAAATATCCCCTTTAATTAACGTTTCTCAATTTGGCATGCATTTCAAAAACTTAAAATTTGAGCAACGTGGGGATGCTATACTAATAATACACTGTCTAGAGTGCATTGTGTAAATTCATTGCATTCGAGGCTATGTTATCTGTGCGATGTGCACGAGGCAACGCCGAGTGCGCATGCGCACAGCTAACATAGCCGAGAGTCCATGCATTTACACAATGTACGATAATAAGACTGTTGTATTATTAGTTTTATAAAGCTCAACCACGGATTGTTTCATTTTGCTGGATTATTGAAAACAGACTCGCCACAATTAGTAACACAGTCTATCTACTCTCTAGAGTGTGAATTTGTTAAGGAATTTACAAAATTAATCATCACTTCTGCACTCGCTTCACTGAATTTGACTCTGCAGCTCAGCAGATCAATCACAGTCGCCGAAAATCAGAAAATTTTCTCGTTAAAAGTGAGAATTATCAAAGAATTGTATGCATTCCCATTCCAAGACTTCCCAATATCAAACCACATACCATATAATTTACGAAATTGCACACATTTATTTACTACAGAACAGATAATTTACAAAATGAAGCAATTTCCATCATATTTGTATTACTTTCGCAAGATCGTCTTCGATCGAACTATGTAAACAAGCATTGTGACGTCACAGCCGTGCAAAAAGTTGCGCAACCAAAACGAGTAATGCATGGGGTTGCACCCTGTTTTGCACGGTCGTGCATGTTTGTGGAAATTTAATGAATAGTCACGTGACAGGATTTAACCAATCACGTTACAGAATTCACCAGAGCTGTTTTATAATACACCGCAAGTCGCTATTTTGATCTAGACAAGTTTACGCGCACTGAAAAACACTGATTCAGTGTGCATTACGCACCGTGCACAGTGCTTTCACAAGATGGCGCCGCGCGTCTGATTTACGAATACTATAAACTGTACCTTTAACCCCAAAGTGTACCAGTATACCCATCGATGACAATTGTGATTTCAGAATAAATACCAGCGAGAAATGTATCTAACATTGTCTGTAATAATATGGTATTAGTAAAATATATTAAAGTAGTCTGCGTTTGCGGCTGATCGCAAGGCATTAGCATGTGGACGTCTACGTAATGTATACGTTGTGACCTTTACTCTACCTGCAAACATGCACCTGCACATAATATCACGCATACTGGTTTTTATCCTACATTTGTCACTTTTTGAAAAAGGCGGGAAATTACTTTCATATAATTTATTTTAAAAATATATATATAACGATGGGAAATCATCAGCAAATGTGTTAACATTTGCGTCAAATTCCATCTCCGAATCGTGGTAATTCCAGGGACAAACATAATCCTAACTTTGAGCAGTTCCGTAGTTTTTTGAGGAAGCGGGTATAGGCTATTATACTGGCCGTCAGACATATCGGAGAGAGAATCAGTAACGTATGAATATAATCGTAGCGTTTAATAGAATCTGAAAAGTTTAGTGTCCAAACAATATACGAGTTCATGTGGCGAACTGACAGGGGTGTTAACCCAGATGTCTATATGGTTTTAAAAAAAATAGTAAACATCTGGACAGCGCGTATTATGATTATTATAAGCGAAACGAACAAATGCCGAATAAATTAAAGGTTGCTGCTGTACTTGTTTGTATAATGTTGCTGACACTTCAAAAACAAAACTAAATGCTTTCGCCATAATCTCCATGACATATATACGTGTTTTACATAATTCGTTTCGTGTTAATATTTGATTGCTAATGGATTTCTTTGAATCCGGTGCGATGCTATCGCTACAATAATTGTCGCTTTATGTTTATAGTCCTGAAACAAACTCGTCCCTTGTGTAAATCGCAAGCTGACCCTCGCATATTAAAGCGGAGGCGTTATACATTCTATTAAAAAAATAGTCATCGCCGGCCAAGAATGTCACTATCAATTAAATGATTTTATTTTGTTTCTAGGCCAGTTTCAGTCTCGTATAGGCACTGAGACCGAAGGCGATGCCGTTTTCGAAGTCCTGCACAAACGTAAGTGGAAGGATGGGTATACGCGGTTCCTTAGCACTGTGTGTGCCTACCTGGCTGGAATATTTCCTAGGGAGTGGAAAATATGCACTTCGTGTGACGGAATGATTGTCGTGTGTATCCGTTAATCAGGGTACTTTAATTAATAGCGTTAAGCGCTATGATTTTTACGTGAGAAGCGCTATATATAAATAGTCGATCGTTATTATGAATTAATATAAATATTTCATGTAAATAAACAAACAAAATACACACAAACATTCAAAAAGATATTCGTCGTTGATTCAACGCATCAAACTAACATAATTGGTTCCCATCAATTGCACAACTAGTAATTTGGTACCTCTTTTAAATCTAATTTAAATATAATATATTATTAGAATTAACATTTTTTTAGATCTGTAGGTTAAAATTAATTTAGGAAATCAAAGAATGACTTTTCGTGTTGTTTAATATTCAAATGAAGATTAAGGGTTTAAGTAAAAACAAACATTGTTTTGTTCAAATATAAGATACTTGCGATCAAACTAACGGAACCACTTGAAATAATTATACAATATTATGTCAAATACGGTACCTTATTACTTCAACTTGCAACGAATCAGCTTTATTAATTTGAATAACAACGTTTTGTATCGCTTTCAAATGTAAAGAATAGTTCCTGTCAAACATAATTTATGTGGCCGAAATGTGGATGGTATCATTGGATATTAATAGCTATTATGCTTTACTATGGATAAATGGTATATAGAATGAAATCTGATAACGGCTCATTTAGAAGGCTGTATTCGTTCAAATAACAGCTTTAATATATCTCAATAGGGCATTGTTCAAACTTATGGTGGGTTCAGCAGTAGATTTGCATTAGTCTTTTACAAGAAAACTTCTGGAAATAAATCATTTTTTAAAAATACTAATGCATAATAGAAACTTACTTTAGGGTCCTGGGTCCCCCTATAAAGGGACTTAGTAACATTGTACAAATCCTCAACATTTACTTGAAACTCCAGTGGTTCTCTCATGTATTATCATATTCATATCAACAATAAAAGCACGGGACAGGTTTCTTTTTTTTCTCAAATTTCCATTTCGTTCAAAAGATATTTACGATTGAAATGTGTCTGTATGAAATTGTCTATGGGGTAAAAAGTAAGTGCAATAAGTTAGCGAATATCACTTTGCTTCTTTGCTCATATCTCAGCCCAAAAAACATCCAATTAACGTGAATTTTTCATACATTACTTTGTGAACATATCAGATCACACCAATCACTCATTACTGTTTGCACTTGTCAACAAAGTCACTAGATCCCTTTAACAAAAATCATAAATCCCCGGATGTAAGGGGTTATGATTTAAAAGACATGCAGCGAAGGTTACGGAACCTCTCTTATGACAAAGCTAAAGTTTACCGCAAAATGACGTAGTAAAAGTGAAGAAATAAGTTGCATTGTGTTATTAAACCCAGCTTTGATCGAAGTTAATAAATAATCGAAACGGTTGTGAACGCGGTCAGAAACATGTCTAATGTCTTGCTTTGATACAAAATAATAAAAAATTAAGATCGTCGTCAGTTTTAGATTCATAAAGGTTTTTGCCAGAATTATACATTAGGTTGACATGAAACTTTCATACGCGATTCTAAAATCGTGGATAAATTCAACTATTGGGTTATCTCATTGGTGCAGACTTTAGTGTCACTATCATGCATTATAGAGGTCTTCGAAGGAAATTAAAACATTGTTAAACGAATGAAATTAATATTGTACCACGTCTACCGTGATTTCCCGATGGATAGACTATATAGATCACAGTTGATTTTTTTTTAGAGACAACATAATAGAAACAGGGTTAGTCTGTCTGGGGGAAAAGAAGGGAAAAAAAGGTCTTTTGACCCAGGAAAAGAACTTTCCAATTATATCAAAGTGGCAAAATGCTCATCAAGCACAAGCGAACACCTAACGTGACAACGATGGGACGCAAACCTGTCGCGGAGGTGATTATTTAATCCCTTCATTTACAACGACCTTTGTATGTTGTTGTTTTGCTTTCTCTGCCTTGTTAGCGCGTAAAGTGATTTTCCGACAGTGCGAACAAAGTTATGAATTAATCAACTCGTGCAAAGTACGCATCGTCATAGAAACCACAATAGGGACAATTAAAGGTGCCGATATATCCCCAAATCGTAGAAAATCTGCCGTAGAAAAAAACAAAAAAAACAAGTATATAATATGACACACCCGATGGATGAGTGACCAAGACTTTATTCTCCTGGAAAAGGGGATTGGTTGTAGGATAATGGTTTATATTAGGGTTAGGATTGGGGTTGGGGTTGGGGTTATAGGCTTAGGGTTAGAGTTAGATTGAGGCTCAGACTTAAGCAAACATTATTGGATAAAGTCTTAAACATGTTAAAGGGATCTACCTTTAGTAACATTGTCAACATCAACAAAATGTGCTCTAGAACTATATAGGGGTTCGTACATGTACCTCGTATTCGCGTTAGGCCTATGTTTCGTTATATGAAATTATGAATGATTGAAATGTTTAGATATTAAATTCTCTTGTGGAGAATTTCAACTGTGTACAAAGTCAGTGCAATGAGGTAGTTAATATCACTTTGCCATTTCGCTCATTACTCGGTCCTACTTTGACACTAATTTACCATTAAAGGACAATGAAACTATGGCTTTCGGCTACCATTATCATTTAGAGGGTGAACAGACATTTAATTTGATACATGACTTGGCAATTTTGGCCTACTGGATCCCATGAAATCCTTCTGTGAACATACCCAAATTTTACTAATTTTTACTACGGAAAAAGATGATGGGAGCGGCCATCTTCGTGTAACTACCCGACATGCTTCGCAAATTATGAGGTCTGTGCGGACTGTCCGAACAAAAAGATCTTTTCACTGATTTGCAGACTCATCAAAGCGTCTACAAGTATTCAAACAATGGTTTGGTGCGGTGAAAAATAGTGCAGGAATGCATCATTGATCGATCACAGTGGTGTCCGCACTGACGTAACAATGATGGCCTCCTGCGTTCGCGTGAATAGTGGTGTACCCGATTGTGTTTGCACATATTTCTTCCAAAGCAGAAATCTGAGTCGGGGTAATGTTATGCGAAATGAACAAGCATATTACGATGTATAAAGTAGGATAAACTCTAATCTAGAGTTGCATTGGCTTAAAAAAAAAAGACACAGAAATACAGATTGTATACACCCTTCGTTAGTTTTTGAACATGTCATCAAAGTGACTAGATCCCTTTAAACATGTAATGTAAATTATTATTTTGTTTTTGTTACGATCCCGACATTGCGAGAAAAACAAATGATGTAAAGAGTTAACAAAAACTAATCGTGCAACGAAATGTTAGAAATACATGTACTATAGTTGTAGCACACTATGAGAAAGAAAACAAAAAGAATAGCATACAACTTAAAGTACATGGAAACACGTGGGAAGACGGCACGAAGTGATCTAAGCGTGTAGTCACGAGTAATTATCGGGACCAATTAAGGTTGGTGTGCAGACATTATAATGATGTTGCTGCTGTTGTTGCACTGTCAGCAGCGCGGTAATGTTTGCATATAACTTTCCGGCGGCTTACATTAATTGTGTACTTTTAGCGATTTTAGGTTCAGACTTTGTCATCTAAATTTCTGTTAAATGAAGAAGAGCAAATCAAAATGGGGCTTCCCAGGGATTCGAACCCGAGGCCTTCATATTGCAAGACCGGTGCTATTATCGACCAAGCTAGACAGATCCTGAATGTAACGGTTTGTTCGTCCTTGAAACAGGGGCGTCGATCCGTTTTTTCGATTGGGGGGGCGAAATTTGAAAATTTTCCAAGAGTGACCACTGAGAGAGCTAAAAGCCCCACATTGGCATGCCCGGAAGTTTTATTATGCGCTCATTGAAAGTGTCTTGATGGCTCGAAGACCCGACTTTGGGGGCACCCACATTTGGGGACAATAATGGGGGTCCAGGGGGCGGAGCCCCCGGAAGCTTTTACATTTCAGACAATTGCAACTCCTATCATGTGTGTTAAAATTGTATAAAATAGTGAACCTACTCGTAACGTATTTTTAAAGGGCATAGCGAGGAAAAGATTGAGCCTTGCATGAGATGGATCCACGTGATCCTGTATACTATAGAGCCATCGATATAGTCTAGGGCATTGAGCTCCCATGAAACTAAGCAAGGGCATCAACAACTTCTCAAAAGTGGAGGGGAGACATTGCGAGGAAGCGAAGCGACCGAGCGGGGGAGGGTGTGGGAGGGGGTGTCCCCCTCCCACAGTAGGGAGCTTTTGTATTTTGGGGCGTGAAATTGTGCGATTTAGTGCACACCTGGGACAGAACTTTCACGTAATATGCCGTATAGAAGTATGGAACCAAACATGCATAATGACAAAGAGAGGGGGACAACCTCCTCCACTTTCAAATGTGGGGGGACATGATATTCCAATTTGATTTGCGTTCAGCGCATATGGACCGATATTATTGACTGAAAGATATATTATTTCAGACTATTTTATTTTCTGTGACGGTGTGCTATATTTAGATGAATCAGTTTAATAAACTTCGTTTGAAGTGTGCTTTTGAGAAATTACACTGCCCAACACATTTCGAAAGGTGAGTTCCCGCAACCGAAATGAAACTTGCAATATTTTATGAAGTCATTAAAGACCCATCTTTTTGTTTAAAATAGGCTGCACTGTAATAATATTTATCTTTTCTTGAATTGTATAATTTTTGTGTGTACGTTGTTTTTGTAGGTTGTAATATATTTTGTTTATTTAATTTAGTATTGTAAAGCGCATAGAGAGTAATTTTACTATTATGCGCTATATAAATGTATATTATTATTATTATTAATATGAAAAACTGTATGCGCGCGATGCGCGCGGCAAAAAAGGAGATTTACAGTCCTTTTCAAACTAAAAAACAGCTATTTTGGAGATTAATTATTGATAAATGTGTCTTTCCCCTCTTTGGCATTATATCACTCGATTTTTTCTTCCTCCTTTTCGAAATTATTGGGGGGGGGGGCGAAACGATATGTTCGCCCCCCAATATTTTCATTGGGGGGGGGGGGGGGGGGGGCGACCGCCCCCCTGCCCCCCCAGGATCGACGCCCCTGCCTTGAAATCCTTAAGTTTTCAATTCTCGTGTTGGTCAGAAGCTTTTATAAACCTTACCCAAACCCGAAGGATTAAGAAATCAACTTTAATATAGGATATGTGCGAGGGATCACCGAAGTGATGCAGATTTTTTGTATAAAATTATTTCAAACATAGGGAAACTGGCCAGAAGTCTCTGTCATTACTTTTCCAATAATGTTCATCTAGCGGTATGACGAATATAAATATGTACCGTCTACATAAAAGAAAAATTTTGTTTCGAACCTGCTTTGTTATCTTTAAATGTTGCAGGTGTCAGGTATAGTCACGTCCGATTACTCTGTCAGGGTTTTAGCGCTCGACGTATCATCAGACAACAGAGATCACAATTTGTTCGTCGCTTTGAACAGACTGACTGAGGCTTGGCCGACCAATAAAAATACTTATCTCCACAGCGCCGTAATCATGCAGTGTTAACCCTCCGAGAGCGAGGTTCGACGCTAGTCACAACTTTCGTAAAATCAGTTCATGTATGTGTTCATTACTTAAAGGGTACCACCACCCAAAAATAATATTCTTATTAAAGAAAGGTAACATCTTTAGTATTCCATTCCATCAACAAGTTCACAAAAATATGTTTCCAGAAAAGACAAAAAATAATTGGAAACGCATCACCATTCTAAAGCATGCGTTCATGCGGTCTGAATTACGTAGACTGCTATGTGTGCGGTGAATTGCAACGTGTGCAGAGCGAACGAATCGCCCGGGAATCTATTGTTTACAAACGTGCGCGTGAATAGCATGGCGCACTCGCAAATGGTTGGCCCGTAAGGAACCAGGAAATAGCAGTGGTTCCGTAAGTGGTGGAAATGAATTGCTTTGTTTATGAATAACACAACCCTTTGCAAAATGTTGGGTATCTATTTGATATCACAAAACGGTACCAAAACATATAATAATGTGTTGTTCTTTGCCTGGTGGTCCCCTTTAATTGTGTGAAGTTATTTTCTTTTTCATTTACTTATATACATATTTTGCGTGTTTATAATACGAATGTTCTTATTTATTGAATTACTGCTGATACATAATTTTCATATATACATTGAGATACACAGTGTTGATTAATTTATTTCTCGACTGATGGCCTCTGAGAATTCTACATGGTATCATTTTTAGTGTACACTGCTCTTTATACTGCACTGTATATTATGAGGTCCAGATAATTGGCTTCGAATCCAACTTTGGGCATAGGAAAGTCAATGAAGCCATTTGGATTAAGAGAGCTTAACCCCAAACTAAATAGAGACTCTCTGGCTACTCGCTGTCACCAATATTTACTCCAGTGATCGCAGTGTATACTAGCAAACCAGGAGCCGTGAGGAAACAGAGTCACTGGGATTTATACAGTCTCCAGGAGGAGACGAACTCTTGGCAGCAAATAATTAAAGGGATCTAGTAACATTGTCTAGAACCACAATTCTCACTTAGAACTCTAGTGGTTCTCTGAAACATTGTTGTATTCGTATTTGCCAACAGAAGCTTGAAACGGGTCTCGGTTTTTCGAATTTCCCTTTCGTTACAAATTAGTTTTTGTTACCATTGAAGTTACCATTGAAGTTACCATTGTCGGAATTTTAATTATCCACTGGAAGTTACCATTGAAGTTACCATTGTCGGAATTTTAATTATCCACTGGAAAGTTAGAACTGTGTACAAAGTCAGTGCAATGAGTTATCAAATATCACTTTGTATGTACAGTAGTTTTCGCTCATTATAATACTTGGCCATATTATGATATCCAATTCACGTGAAATGTTCACACATAACTCAGTGGACATATCAGATCACAACAATACACATTTTTATGAACCATTCGTCACTTCTTTAAAAATAATGCCGACAAAGTTACTAATTCCCTTTTAAGGTTGGTAGACGCTTTAATAATCTAAATAATGTGAATACCCTAACCGATGAAAGTTTGTTGTGGTATACTGTACAATCATCATGTATCATAAATTATCTTCTGGGTGAAAATGACAGTCATGCTCTAGTTAGGGTTTCCTGTTTTCTCAGTTTTTAGTATGGAACGGGGGAAGGTCTCTTTTTAAAGATAATATTGGGCTCCGGTATATTTTTGTTAAAACCACCAGCATAAGTACACAAATGTTGTTGTTTTTGTGTATTGTTAGACATGTACGTATCATAGCCGTGTAAGTGTCTTGAGTTGTTTGTAATTGATTACTTTAACAAATCAATCAATCAATCAATCAATCAATCAATCAATCAATCAATCAATCAATCAATCAATCAATCAATCAATCAATCAATCAATCAATCAATCAATCAATCAACCAATCAACCAACCAATCAACTAATCAATCAATATATCAATATATCAATCAATGTTTCAATCAATGTTTCAATCAATCAATCAATCAATCAATCAATCAATCAATCAATCAATCAATCAATCAATCAATCAATCAATCAATCAATCAATCACTCGATGAGTCAATCAAACACTCAATCAATCAATCAATCAAGTCGAATGTGACAAAGTTAATGGATCATTTTAAAGTGATCCATTACTAACTTTGTACAATTTCAACCAAAATCACTTGGAGCTTCCCCCCTTCTCTTGTACGTTGTCGCTTGGCTTAAATGGTAACAGAATAATGAAATGGGTTTTTATTTTCAAATGTCTCCATAATCATGGATATATTAAAGATAATGGTGAGTATTGGTCAAACTTAACTTTAGTAACCAAAACCTGCACGATTACGGTACAAACTAATAGTTATTACCTCACCATGCTCGAAAAGTATGCACAATTACAAACGACAAAGTAAAACCTCTGTTATCATTCAAAAATAGCCGTTACAACTCAAGTGTCAAATTTACTCTAGCGCGAAGCGATAGCGTTCTAGGTCCTAATACGGGACTGCAGTGCGCGGTACGGTAATACATGTACCGTGCATGTTCATGTGTAACCGCAATCCCCGTTCGTTCGTCTTTCTAACACACGGATAGAAGTCCATGAGTTGCATAATATCACTGATTTTTGCGGAATGGAGGGGGAAATCATAATTTTAATCCACCCTATAGTTGGATCACATATTGGAGAGTGAATTGGTGGTAAGTACCGTATCATACGTATAGTTTTAAGCACAATTAGCGTGCACAAACATATCTATTTTCAGTCCTGTATTAGGAGCACCTAGAACGTTAGGGCCTCGCGCTAGCGTTCTCTAAAAAGTGATACCCGGGCGTCAATCTTTTTATATCATATTTTGAAAGCAAATTTCACAACAATGAAAGCATTTGAAAGGGAATTATTATTATTTCCCATGTTTTTTTCGATGATCTTTCATTTGGAATTGAAATCAACCAAATCCGTTACAATTAATTTTGGGGGGGCACTTTGGAAATTACCAATACTCACCATTACCTTTAAAGATTAAATTTAAAAGCGTCTATCTAGACGGTTTCCAAACGTAGTCAAGAGTATCTGAATTCGGATACTCAATCATCCATATTATCCGAATTCGGATACTTCATGCAAACAATCAGGATCAAATCAGACATTTATTCTCTCTATTTCCACTAAGTAAACTATATATTTGTTTTTCTATGGAATTCTCACATGCATTCTCAAGAATCTTACAATTAAACTGGTATATATATGATTGAAGTCTCAATAATTACTTTCTGGGAACAATATACAGTTCATTGATCACTTTAACTTAAACTTTAACACTTGTTACAAGTCACCACGTGACTTTCTTTATACGTTTTGGAAAATAATGCTTAGAATGATGCAAAGATGCATCATTGTAAAGCAATACCACATTTTCTAAGAATCGACATGTCCGATGGGGGTTCGCGTTCTCTACACCTTGAATTAACCGATTGTCTACCATCTGTATATACGTACATGTGTTTCCAGAATGCTTCTATAGGCAACGTGTGAATATTTGACTAGCTTAATTTCAAAAGGCGCTAAGTCCGCTTTTGGGAGAAAGGCTGGTTTCTTTGTCCGACTGTGTATACACATGCCTAACGGAAATATGAAAATAGAACGTTCCATATGTTTTTATTTTGATTGTGTAATTTGTCCTAAGACTCGGATTTCTAGATAGCTACGTAGCTTATTAATGTATTGAAATCGTTGGCTCAATTTTTGATGGAAAGATGATTTCGCCCCTTTTGGAACTCTTCATTTCATGCCCATGTCCTTTTGTATGACGTGGCTCGTGGATGTTTGTGGTGTGTAATACTATACCTATCGCCACCTCCTACGTACGAGCTGCTAATCAAAAGCGAGATCGACCAATTTTTTTTTTCTATTTCATTTCTGTTTGTTTTTTTGCTGTGCGTCCTTACTCATTTATGATTTATTTATCATGTTTTTTTACTCGCCCATTTTGCTTTGTCATTGGCTAATGAAAGACATGCCGTGGCCCACTCAATCCCTAACCATATTAACCCTATCTGTATCGCGGACATAATAATAACGGTGTTGTCCACGGCGCGATATACGAGGGGTGTGCCTAATAGTCCCGTGCACTCTTCTAGACGTCGTGCATTTTAAAGGGATAGTTGAGTTTTGCTATACAAAATTATTTTTGGTGAGATAATGAAAAACTGAGTGTCAAATTTGAAAGAGCATACCATTTTAATGACAGAATAAACTTTATTTGATCAAAATCGGTTCAGAAATGGCTGAAATATTTATAAACAATACAAACTTGTAATAATTGTGGGGGCCTGCAATAATTTGACAATTTTGAACCGTTAAACAAATTGTTTAAATGCTTCTTCTTTTCAAAAATTAAAAAAAGAGGTTTTTTAAATAGTTGTTGATTATCTCTCTATATCTAATAACTATTTCAACAAATGCACAACATTTTATTTAAAATGGTTGAAACCAATGAGTTTTTAGAAAACGCCCTCTTGAGGCTCTTTAAAAAAAATGATAACAGGCTTTTTACTTACTAGTCATTTGTAACTTTTTATTCCGTTCAAGCATAGTGGATAACCTGTTAGTTTGAAATGTTATGGTGCAGATTTTGGTTACTAAAATACAGTTTGACCAAAACTGTATTCTCTTTACCAAAACTCAACTATCTCTTTAACCGGTTGCTTACGGGAACCGGGTTGGCTATAATTATGTACAAAATATTAACGAGAATAGCTGTTTCAGTGTATTAATTTTGGGTATCTGATTTTACGCGAGTGACGCATTACTATTCCCACTGTAGTTATTAATCACCTGACAAGGCATGTACATGTACCGTATGTACTTTCAGTTTCAGTGGTCATTTCTCATTGCTTTCCTTCTGTATTTTGTGTCTACTTCCCTTTTCCCCGCATCTATGTATGGAGAGTTATGACTAATCTTGAATGACCGTATATACTCTATATAGGACTATCCCAGATCCCATATGATGATGTTTTCTGTGTACATAAATACACGTCCGAGCAAGCCATCATGCGCTTCGAATTTGTGTGTCATTTGTCAATTTCGAACAATTTTGAATAATTATATATTATACGTAAAATACAACATTACATGTATTAAATGGAACATAGTTTCACTATATGTGACCGGCTCTGGCAAAACCAGCAACTTTGACACAAAATGTAAAATTGAGCTTTTGATATGATGTTGTTGTGTGGATTTTTCTCTTTATTTTTAAACTATATTTATGCCGATCGGACAAAAATTGACGAAGTTATGATTTTTTTCTTATTTTTCTTATTCTGCTAAAACAATGGAGATAATTGAGGTTAAAGTTCAACACTCAGTTCAAAGTACATGCCATTCTTGATGTTATCCTAAGATATAGCCATTTTCCCGATAATATTTCGGAATTGCGCATATCTCATTAGAAACTAGAAAAGTTGCTTAACAATATGATACTAAAATGTCCATTTCGTCCCTGAGGTAAATTTTTGACCTTCAGTTCAGGCCAGTTACGCAAAATCGTTAAAATGCGGTGAAGTTCCTGGTTTTGCCAGAGCCGGTCTTATATGATAGACAAGTTTTGTTTTCAAATTAGTATTGTGTATACGTTATTGGATAAACCTTGTATGATCGCAGAGTCGACTGTTATTTTATTGTTAATGTAATATTTATTTGACATGTTTGAGGGTTCCGCAGTTGTACAAGCATTGCTTTTTTTTCATGGAAATTCATATTTTTGCATCTTTGTAAATGGGCTCCGATATAACGGACTGGTGTTTGCTCCCATGGGGTCTGGAACCACTACTTATATTATTTGTTGCTTTAATTTAATACGGACTTCACTATTTGTATGTTATGTTTATGTCATATAAAAGCAGCTTTGATAAATTGAAATGTTAATACGTCAACGTAGATGTCGCTCGACCAGTTGGAAACACGCCGCAATCGTGTTGGATGAACTTTGTGAACTTAGCTCAGTCTATACCATGTCTACACAAGCTTGTAAATGCGATGTATACTTTTGTTTATAATTGTTATTTTCGTATCCTTGCTTTGTACAAAATCTCGTAATTGTATCGATTTTGATTGGAATTGTTCGATAACGTAGGAAAATGCCATTGCCTGCAGAGCAATAGGAAAATAAATTACAATTTAGATCAATATTAATGATTTTGTTTAAACATGTACTAATTATATATATTGTGCTTAAAATGTAATCTGTTTCACTTTAAACGTATTACATCCATACGCATATGAGTGTTTGTTGAATCAATATTGATCCCTCACTTTTAGTCCTTACTAATCTAGCTGGAATATTTCAAACTTATATTTTAATAATTTTACAACCCATTTTAGACGTTGATCGTCCTGGGGGGAGTTTCACAAAGATCCTAAGTTGATCTTAGCACTAAGATGGTCTTAAATATTATGGAAAGCCATTAGAGTCTTGAAACAGTTTTATAAAAGTTATGTTGAAATGCATAAAATGTTGATTCAAATCATATATATTTTCTAATTATCGAAGAGATTCATAATCTTCACATAAAATTCATGAAATCTCTTTGATAATTAGAAAATATATATGATTTGATCAACATTTTATGCATTTCAACATAACTTTTACAAAAATGTTTCAAGACACTAATGGCTTTCCATAATATTTAAGACCATCTTAGTGCTAAGATCAACTTAGGATCTCTGTGAAACACCCCCCTGGAGTTTTAAACGGGGTTAAAGGGACCATGAACAAAACAGTTGCCTGATTAATTCCTCGGTTCTATTATTTTCCTCATAATTATTCAATATTAGTTAAATTTTAAAGAGCGTATAGTTATCTGTAATCCTTTGGAAAGGACTATATCAATTTGTGTACAAAATAAACACGCATTTACCATAGAGATCATTAATTTACTATAGATTGTTTGTCAGTTCTTAATGGGTTAAAAGGAAACCATTGCATGGAAATGAAGTTGCCCAATGCTTTCCTCGTTTTCTAGATCTCCCCTGTCAGCGAGGAGGTGCTCAAAGCTGCCCATCCTTCGCGAAAGGATGACAAAACACAATTTGGGAGGAAAACAGAGTTGCTAAGTGGCATTTCGGCGAGCTGTCAGCCTGTCAGCACGAAATGCATCGCCTTTGTGGGCGGGTATTAGTCTAAATAATCCACGGACCTGCCGACTCAAACACAGCCACACCATGGACATATTAGGGTCATGTAATGTAACTTACTTCTATGTCATGTAAGCAGATGCGCATGCGCGGAAGTGCAAATTACTAAACCCTGATTGGTCGGATCAAAAATGTGTGCGCCTCTTGAACTTGCTCATCTTGTTTTGAGCAAAAGGCGGTCCACCAAACTGGATGACACAGAGGGAAAATAAACGGGATCGCGTGCAAAGTGTGCCCACCTTCGTTCATCTTTCCTCTCGAACTTGTAAAGAAAAAATCGCTTCCTATGGCTCGCCGACAGAGAACATATCCCGCCCGGTAAAGCCGTTATTTCCGACATGTTAAAAGTACAAATGCCTTATTACTTTAGCCGGCCTCAGTTTTCAAAAAGGAGCCCGGGAAATGTACTAACACCGCCCACCACTTACCGCATGCAGCCCTGACATTGGAACAACGGTAGTGGTGAAATTGTGATATTAGCGGTCATTTCCACAAACATTTCCGTAAACTTTTAGGTATAATTATGTCCAACCGCAATATTGAGCCCCATTTCCCCAATGTGTGAGATCTATACAATAACACCACAATGGTATAATACTAAACCAGTAACGTATAGGTATTCGTATAGATATCATAATATCAACATGCAATCGAAGCTGGTCAGGAGTAAAATGATTATGATAATTAACTTGCATTTTTGTAATAACTGCAGCTGTCCATCAATCTTTAAACAAACACAAACTAAGGTTCCACTCCACGTCAATAATAATAATAATCGCATATCATATTCCACGCATAATATATCACATACAATTACATGAATGTACTTCTCTATGCGCTGTAAGAAAGGACAGTACATGAATGTTCAGCACTCCATACAAATTAAGTTAACGATATCAGTACACTACATTAATAAACTACGTAGCTATCTACACATCAACATTTTAGGACAAATTACACAATCAAAATCAAAATATGGAAATAATAAATGTTCTATTTTCATGGGCATGTGTACACATTTGTATAGGCATGTGTACACATTTTGGGCAAAGAAACCTGTTTTTTCTCGAAAGTTGAAACAGTGAGTTTGGCGCATTTTGGAGGGTAGGTCTAAAATAATGTAAATAAAAAAAAAAGAATACGTACCGTACCTTGTGTTGACATGAATGAATATCCTCACAAATTTATTCCATCTTCTTCTGCTCATCCCATCTCGTTTTGTTTTCTACTCGTCATTGTTTTCCTCTTCTCCTTCCTCCTCTTCATCCACATCCTCTAAGCATCCCCGCGTATCGGCCATCCTCCTCCTCCTCCTCCTCCTCCTCCTCCTCCTCCTCCCCTTCCTTCCTTCTCCATTCTTTTCGTCGTATTTTGCCTCATTTAGATTCGTATTCTCATTGAAACAGGACACTGTAGTAGAAAGTCTTTATATTGCCATCGATCGATCATTATCATTGGTGAATTCGAAGCATTTTTGTTGTTGAACAATTATGTTTTTTGTTCGTTATAACTTTGTATTTTGTATAAGAATATATAGTATATATTGTAACATTCATAAACATGATAAACGTAATTTAATCACCATTTACTAATAAATATATCGTATAATTTTGTATTCTAGATTTCAATAATATTCGCACTTTAGGATCCGCACGATATACCGTAATTATGCTCCCTTTTCAAACGTTCCATCTCCATCACTGTACATTATTTTGTGTTCGATGTTTAATATAAATCACGCACATGAATTTCGACTTGACACATTTCCTCACAATAAGCAAGTGAACCAAGGTACCCCGCACTGGCGGAGGAGGTATAGGTATGGGTGGGGAGAGGGGTATCCAGCCCCCCCTCCCCCCCCTCCCCCAAGCACCTGCCCCCATTCCCCTCTTCCAATGTCGGATACAGATATATAAATAAATACATAACATGGCTGCAATATTGCCGAATAATTAAAATGTAATTTGCCCCATCCCATTTCTCTCGCTCTCTTAATTGTTGCCCCTTTTTTTCTCGTTGCCCAGCCTGGCCACGCCCTTTTTATAGGAGGGTAGCCCCCGATTCACATGAGGATGGTTGTCCGAGTTTCTCCCGATGAGTTTAAACCCGATTAGAATCTAGACTTGATACGATTCCAACATGAGCAACAGAGCAACAGAGTGCTCCATAAGGAGGGTAATGAAGGCGGCAGCTGGTTGGTAATATAGGCATGTTAGGGAAATAGCGCTAATAGATTCAACAAGTTGTGTAAAAAGTTGTCACAGTTATCACCATTAGGGCCTGGCGTATGATGAGGCGGGGGGGGGGGGGGGGGGGGCAAGAGGGGCTAGAGTTTTGAAAACGGCCGCGATATATCGGGCAGAGTGCACCCCAAATTCGGGCAAAAGCATATTATATTCGCCGGGCACATCAAATTAAACTTGGGCAAGCTCAAGGCATATTCGGGTAGTAGCCTGTCATTATTCGGGCAAATTGATATCATATTTGGGCAAATGTGCCACATTTTGGGCAAAACTGCATCTCATTCGGGCAAATTTATGCAATCTCCGTAAAAATCCTGTCATATTCGGGCAAAATATAAAGCCCGGCGCAGACAGAGCCTATACTCGACCTAATCCGACTGGTTTTCAGTCGGGCTAGAGTCAGTTTCGCTCAGTCGGAGCCGATTCAACATGTTGAATCGGCATCGAATGACCTCTGACTGGCAGTTGATTGACAAAACCAGAGTCCTGTGAGGCAACACATACTGAGTTAATCTGGCTGAAAACCAGTCGGATCGGGTCGAGTCGGCTCTGTCTGCGCCGGGCTTAAGTTGCGATCGAGGGCCCTTATTTTGTCAGGCGAAAAAGGGGGAAGTTATAGGGTCGTAGTATATTCGGGCAACATATGCCTCAGCTGCCTCAGCCCAACGGGCAAAATGTGCCCGGTTACGCCCATGGTTATTACACAAGCATGACGAGAAAGTGTTCCAAAACGACAAACTCAATACTGGACAAGAGAGGAGACTGATTCGCGAAGGAATTGCGTTTGACATAAAGCGAATAACGGATCACTTACAATCAAATAAGAATAACACTCTATAAAACACCCTTACTGAGATGTTGTTGTTGTTTTTTTTCCCTTCAATACATGCAGCCATAATGATATAATTATGGCTAAAGCAAATGTACTTGTAAATTCGGTCAATAAATCATTTAAAGATTTGACTGTGGTTACTGCATCCGTGTTTAGTTCGTGGAGGCGCGAGTAAGTTCAGTTTCGGGTTACACAATTGTCCCGCGAGAGTGGTAATACTGGAAAGGCAAACGAATGTGATGGGACGTGCATAAGCATAGTGGGAGCCGAATATATCGATATGGAATAACAGATAGTTTGCTATCATAACAAATAATACGCTTAAATTCTTCTGCAACACCCCCCCCCCCCCCCCCTCCCTCTGATTATATCATCATTATTAGATAAGAGGACAACAAAAGTCGACAAAAAAGAGAAGACACTTTGATTGTGAAAATTATAATTGTACTGTATTTGACATCAGCAATTAGATAACGATATATTTGCACTCATAATAACGATTTGTTTCGACGATTATATTATGATATATTATGAGAAGCGTACAGTTCTGGTAAGGCTGAGCTTTAGTAACCAAAACCCGCACAATAACATTATATACTAATTGTTATAACTCCACCATGCTCGAAAGGTATAGAAAATTTACAAACGACTATTGTAAAAAAAAAGCCTGTTATCTTTCAAAAAGAGCCATTAAAACACAAGAGAGCGCTCTCTAAAAAAGCATTGGTTTCAACCATTTTTCATACACAAATTATGCATGTGATATTTGTTGAAATAATGATTGAATAGAGAGATCATCAACAACTATTTGAAAACCTCTTTTGAAAACTTTTGAAGAAGTGTAAGCATTTTTTAGACTTTAAACAAAATCATCGAATACATAATTATGGGCCCCAGATTTATTCCGATCGGATATATTTATTGATATTTCAGCCGTTTCTGAACCGATTATGATCAAATAAAGTTTATTCTGTCATTAATATTGTATGCTCTTTCAAATTTTACACTCAGTTTTTCATTATCTCACAACACAATTATTTCGCGCAGCGCCCTCTACGGTATACCAAAATTGAACTACCCCTTTAAAGTCGGTCAATACAAGATAAAACACGTGACTTTCAAGTTATCTTTAAACAAATTGTTGGTACGCTAATGAGTTCAACAAGTAGAAAAGAAGAACAATTTGGAATCGAACCGCGTTTGACATAAAAAGAAATCAGAGATAACTTACAATTAAATAAGAATATAACAGTCAACGCCCTGGACTGGTATTCAATTCAATACTTAGATTAAGTAAGACATTTACTTCGCATTTTGCTAGGCCGAGAACTTTACCTATCTCATATCAAAATCATTTTAGACTTTACTACAGTACTATTTAACAAAAATCGAATGTAATTTGAAGACATTATGACATCAACATTTTGGTAAGATTTCAGTCGATGAATTTATTAAATTCCAAATTGGCTAAGTAATTTACTTAGGCCAAATACTGAGTAAAGTGCTTAAATTTTTAGTTAAATATATATGGAATTGAATACCAGCCCTGATATATATTTTCCATACACATAAACATAATATAAGGAAACCAAGTAGTGGTAACAGTAGTCATATGCTTTATCTCTTGGCCGACTTAGGATAATAAAATTGGTTTCCTTATATAATGTCTATGTGTATGGAAAATATATATCAGGGCTGGTATTCAATTCCATATATATTTTCCATACACATAAACATAATATAAGGAAACCAATTTTATTATCCTAAGTCGGCCAAGAGATAAAGCATATGACTAATATACTGTTAGCATAGTTATGTGTTTCATTTCGCATTTTAACTCGGAGAGGCGTTATCATGGTTATACGTAGTATAATATTCAACAGGCTAAACGTTTTCCTCTAAACCAAACATCATATTCACGTAATAAAGTCGGTCAAGAAATAAAACACATGTCTACCAGTGGTATCTGTTTGTATTTAGCTTGGAGAGGTGGTAATATATTCAACAAGCTGATTGTTGATAAACCAACGGGAAAGATTTAGAAGCTAAACGTTTGTATTTAAACCGAACATTATTCTCAGTCTGTTTTAAGTCGGTCAAGAAATCACAAACATAATTATGTCTATTTGTTGTTTTTGTTTTGTTTCGTTTTTTGTTTGAAGATGCGCTAACATATTCAACAAGCTGATTTTGTTTTTAATATACCATCAGAAACATTTAGTGAGGCTAGGTCCGTAGCCAGCGTACGCACCCCCACCCCCCAAAAAAATAAATTAATAAATACAAATAAAACAATAATAAAAAAAAATATGATAAAAAAAAAAAATAAATAAATAAAAAATAATAAATAAATAAAAAATAATAAATAAATACAAACAAAATTTAAATAATAATAATAATAATAATAATAATAAATAAATAAAATATAATAACAAATAAATAAATAAATATATGAATAAATAAATTTAAAAAAAATATATAAAAAAAAAAAAAAATCAGAAGGTCCACTTTGTATCGGTCTCTGGTCCACTTTTTATCGGTCTCGGCCATCTAATCTAGTGGTCTCGGGCAACAATCGGTCTTGTTGACCCCCTGCTTACACAACTAAACACACAATTACGCACCCCCCCCCTCGGAAAATGCTGACTACAGACCTGGAGGCGTTAATATATTCAATAACCTAAACGTTTTAATTTAACCGAACGGTATTCTCAGTCTGTTTTAAGTCGGTCAATAAAGAAATCATAATGTCTACTGGTATTTTTTTTAAAGAGGCGCTAATATATTCAACGAGCTGATTTGCTTGTTGTTGATAAACCGACAGGAAATAGAAGCTGTAACTGGTTAAAAAAAACAAGGAGCCACATTTGACAAAAATGGAACGAAAGATAATTTACAATCTTAATAAAAAAAAAAAAACATCACACCATCAACTAACAGCCTTACATATTTATTTTCCATTCCAAATATTGTAAAAGTCGGTCAAGAAATAAACATATGACTTTTGTTTGTAAATTATATTTTGTTTCCTTCAAATTCTTTGATAGGTTAATAGGTTCTGCAACTTTAAGGTACTTTAACAATCATCACATTGAGAGATTGCGAAGCAACGACGTTATGAAACTGGAAATAAGAGAGAAAGTGTAATTCGGACATGGATGAATTAAACCATATTTGACAGAAATGGAATAACAATACATGTACAATCACAATAAGAATTTAAAGGGGTAGTTTAGTTTTGGTAGAGAGGGCGCTGCAGATCACAATTTTTTTGTGAGGTAATGAAAAACTGAGTGTCGAATTTGAGAGAACATGCAATTTTAATGGCAGAATAAACTTTATCTGGTCAAAATCGACCCAGAAACGGCTGAAATATCAATAAATATATCTGATCTTATAATTATTTGGGGCCCAAATAATTAGATGATTTTTAGAAAAAAATAAAAAAATGCTTGCACTTTTTCAAAAATTTTCAAAAGCGTTTTTTAAATAGTTGTTGATGATCTCGCTATTTAATCATTATATCAATAAAACATCACATGCATAATTTTGTATGAAAAATGGTTGAAACCAATGCCTTTTTAAAAAGCGCCCTCTTGTGTTTCAATGGCTCTTTTTGAATGATAACAGGCTTTTTACTTAGTCGTTTGTAATTTTGTATACCTTTCGAGCATGGTGGAGTTATAACTATTAGTTTATAATGTTACTGTGCAGGTTTTGGCTACTTAAGTTCAGCCTTACCAAAACTAAACTACCCCTTTAACCCCGATATTCTGAAACGTTATACAAGATGCCATCAAATTGGAAAAGAAAAGTCGGTTAAATTCGGTCAACAAAAAAACATGTTAATGGATTCATATTTACGAATACTTGTCAATCGAACAAGAACTGTCTTGATTAGTAAAACTGTTCAATATTGCGTGCTTCTATTGTTGACATGTGCAAAAAGTGATGAAGGGTTGATGCAATGTATATTGTTGTTATCTCATATGTCTACAAGGTATTGTGTGAACATTTCAAGTCAAATGGACATTGCATGGCCAAGTAATGAGCGAAAATGCAAAGTGATATTCACTAACTCACTGCACTCACTTTGTACACGGTTTCAAAACTCCGGAGGAGTTTTTTTCTTATCTGAATACTTCGATCGTACATATCTTTGTTACGAAAGGGAAATTTGAAAAACCGAAACCGGGCCCATGATTTTATTGTTAATACGAATACAACAAGGTATGAGGGATCCGCTAGAATTAAAATTTTATTTTGAGGATTTGGACAATGTTACTAAGTCCCTTTAAAAAATAAAACATATTTATGACCACGTGTAACATTATACTTGTCATCATAAACACTTCATAATGTGAAACAAAAATGTAAAACTGTGTTCTAAAACTATATTTAAAACAATACTCAATGTTCATGGTAGGGACATACAATAATTCAGCGTTGCAAAATTTGATTTTTCCTTTGGTTTTGTATTTTTACACTTGGGCCGACCAAGGAGGTATATATAAGAAAGTACTTTCTTATTCCTCCTTGGGCCGACATAAATATTGTATGTTGTCTATTTCGCTTCGCAGCCATTTTTGTCGGTCAAAACAATCGGCGCCAAAGTAACATCTGGCGAAAAAAGAAAACAAAATATGTGTTGAGTATAAAACTCCTTCAAAGGGCATGGAGAAGTTGGAACGAGAACAGAAAAAGAGAACGCAAAAAAGAGAAATAATAAAAACACATGATTTCCTTCCTAAATTGTCCCATCAGCTTATACTCTGCAACCGCCGTTACGAATTCCTCTGCACCTGATCGCAACTCATCGCATGGACAGGCAGGGGATGTGTCACCCCGATCGGGAAAACCCCCTAGAGACCCGGAGAGGGGCTGCAAAGAGCCGCTCGCGTGCCCCATTTCTGTACCCTCTAATTATCCGATACCGGCGACCCGTGACCCTCGCGCTGGCAATGATTTACTTTATAGCGCCCGACTTGAAAAGGGGGGATTAATCTGATAGATAACAAAGGGAAGGTATTATCACATACGGCTGTCGCTCCTTCACACGTCGCGCATCCGTCGCGCTCTGACATAACGCGGCCAATCGACAGCCGTCGCCATCCAAGGGGAGTTCAGTTTGGGAATCGGTGATGTCGCGAGCGATTAGCGCCTTTTCTAGGGCAAAGCCAGAGTGCTTCCACACATGCCGTTTTGTTTTTAAAATTTGTAAATAGTGATCGCGATTGAGATTAAGCATCTACTAACCTTAAAGGGGCAGCCCGGACGATTAAAACAAAAATACAGTACATTGGGAATACATCAAGGGATATATGCTTTAATATTTTCAAGATTGGACTCGTTTTGGTTAATTTCTAAGAGATTTTTCTAATCAGATTAACTCTGAGGAAATATTTAAATTTACCGCACAAAATCATGAAACAATTCAATTTCCTTACTTTGCTCAATATTTTGAGTAGGCTTGAATCCGGTGCACTGCATTGTGATCACTGCATGTGGCATACATGTGTACTTCGCTCAAAATTGTCGAGGTCGAGGCCGAGACAACTGATTAAGTTGTGATACCGGGGGGGGGGGGGGGGGGGGGAGGGGGGCGGGGGGTCGAGACCGATACAAAGTGGACTCGAGACCGGTAAAAAGTGGCCCGAGACCGGTAAAAAGTAGACCCGAGACCGACAAAAAGTGGACCTAATACGCACCCGCACGGGCCTGACGATACAATCAACCTAACGTTTTCGAGGAGAATGACAAAGTGATTACATTAATTATCTCAATATGAATGTATAAAGTTTGTAAATCATTACTAAAATGTGGAAGCATGGTGCTAGCTCGGATGTGGAGCGAGGTGATGCAGAAACTAATGTCCCAGTCACACATGCTATTAAACCCTTCCCGTAAGAGCCACGTAATTGGCATTGTTGTGGAATGCGATGAAAACGAGGCTATATTTACGGTGGTCGTTCCGTGTATATTCCGTGGCACTACGTAGCGATACGTGACAATACGTAGCAGACTTAGTGTGTTTCCGTGCCACGTACGGGAAGGAAGAGAACACATGTCAAAATGTTCAAAATTATGCCACGACATGAATATTATGACTTGCTTTGCCTTCGCGTATTAAAGAGCCACGTATTTACCCAGTGCTGCTACGTATTGTCACGAATTGCCACGGTGTCAAATGCCCGAAATGACCACCGTATAGACCCGTTATTGCATTCCATTAAAAAAATGTCAATACGTGGCTCATGTATTTCAGAATTGCGCTTGCTAAGGACCCTTCTGTCCTTATAGGGGCTAACCACTCTCGCGGACCCACCTCCAGTTACAACTCCTTATGGAGTATTCAGGACTGAATCAGGAGGATTAAACTACCATGGTACCAATAACTTAAAGGGGCCCTGCAACCCAAATGTATGTTGACCTCTGTTCATCTGTATTAGTGTACACATTCAATATTTGTAAACGGTTTGACCCGAATATGTTTTGTATATTTTTAAACATTTTATCATTTATTTGTCTTCATGTTGCTAAGCCCCACCTCCTAAAAAACCCTCCAGAGCAAATTCTATTGTTGACCTGCAGTGACATCATTTGTCAATCACTGGTCAGCTACCATGCTATTGTGATTAGCCTAATCACAATAGCATCACACGGTTGAATAGAATACCAACTCACACAACTTCAATTACAATAGCTGTTGCTATGTCAGAAGAAAAGCACTGTCTAAGCTATTGCATGGAGGTATACAGGGCATGCTTTTGTGTGGATGTTCTTTTTGTACTTTCATCTTTTGTTAATCTCATGGTAGCTGACCAGTGATTGACAAATGATGTCACTGCAGGTCAACAATAGAATTTGCTCTGGAGGGTTTTTTAGGAGGTGGGGCTTAGCAACATGAAGACAAATAAATGATAAAATGTTTAAAAATATACAAAACATATTTGGGTCAAACCGTTTACAAATATTGAATGTGTACACTATACAGATGAACAGAGGTCAACATGCATTTGGGTTGCAAGGCCCCTTTAACGGGAAAGGCTTTGCCGGAGTGTGTGACTGGAACATAAAAAGTTACATGACGGTGAAGGACGTCACTTTGTATAGAGTGTCGTTGCACGCATACAGCAGCAGGATCGATCAGAAGTAGGTTTTGGCGGGAAGTGCCAATGACGCTTTTAACGGGGGCTCTTCCTCCTCGCTGCCAGATGATCTAGATCTCCCGCG
>JBAMJV010012723.1:0-26578 GCA_037951105.1 Echinarachnius parma
AGTACTTATGCGCGGGTCACGTAGCTAGCGCGGGTCACGTAGGGGTCATGCATACCGATCTGGCACTCCGTGAAATCTGTGTGCGAACTTACTCACCGGCCGAAAATACCTATGTACCCATTAAACCGACGTCCCTCAGTTTAATCAGTTTTAGGTCTATAACTCCACGGAAAAGAGATTTCAAGCCCTAATTTTGTCAGGCATGCTATTAAATGACATTTTCTTTTATATAAGACAATAACCTCGCGAATAACCTCGCGACTTTTGAATTTTGGCTTGCAAAAGAGGATCTCTCCCTTTAATGCAAGTTGCAAAGGAAACACCATAAACACACAGCCTTTCACCAGGGGCGTCGATCACGGGGGGGGGGGGGGGGGGGGGGGTGGGGGATATATCGCCCCCCCCAATATTTCCGGTGGGGGGATGGCCTCTATTATCATCCCCCCCCCCCCCCCCCCCCCCCAATATTTGGGGTTCAAAAATACATAATAACATTAAAACTAAGGAGCATTGCCCCCTCTCATGAATGGAAGTATATACTCTTCTTTAAACCATTTTTTGATAATGCTAACTGCACAAATCCAAAATCTTCCGGGGCTGCGCCCCTGGACCCCCATTAAGGTTATTTGAGAAACCCTATTACAAATCCCAAAGCTTCCGGGGGCTTCGCCCCCTGGACCCCCAATAAGCTTTCCAATGTGGGTATTCCTTGACTTATTCTATTCAGGGTTCCATCAGGATCATTGCAATCGACAGTATTTATCTATCAGGCTAAAATTCATCCATACTTGGACAGTGCCCTCATCATAACAGGATGCTTGCAAAGTGCACTTAATAATCTTCCAATCTCTAAACAGCTAAATCAAAAGCCAATTAACTAACACATAGTTAAATCTATATTTACATATAGACAACATCTTTATATCTGGATATTACAAATCCAAAAAGCTATCGGGGGCTCCGCCCTGGACCCCCAATAAGCTTTCCAATGTAGGTATCACATGAATGATGCTATACAGGGTTCCATCAGAATGCTTGCAATATATGTAGTATACCAGGCTAAAGTTCATATTGGACAAAGCTCAGCTCATAACATGATGATTGCAATGTGCACTTAAAGGGAGAGATCCACTTTTGCAAGCCAAAATTCAAAAGTTGCGAGGTTATTGTCTTATATGAAAGGAAATGTCATTTAATAGCATGCCTGAAAAAATTAGGGCTTGAAATCTCTTTTTCGTGGATTTATAGACCTAAAACTGAATAAACTGAGGGACGTCGGTTAATTAGGTACATACGTATTTTCGGCCGGTGAGTAAGTTCGTACATAGATTTCAGATCGGTATGCATGACCCCTACGTGACCCGCGCTAGCTACGTGACTCGCGCATAAGTACTAATGTGTGAGCGTTTACCAAGCAAAATACCCAAACATCGCTTAAACTGACTACATGTAATTATATTTTCTTTCTTTTTCAGATCTTTTTCCGTGACATACGTTAACAAATGTCGGCTTCACAATACCTTTACGAGAATTAGTACTATATTGTTGTAATATTATGCTAAATCAGTTGAACTCCTTTATTGACCGATATATAGTTTAAATGGAGGGACGCATTCGTTTTTCATTCGAAGAATCCAAATTAGAGGGCTGTTCGCTCTGATTTTCTTTTTGCGTGTTACATTGATCCCCATCCGTCAACTGAAAGCTGTTCAGACGTTTTGTAAAAGTGGACCTGTCCCTTTAATAATCTTCCAATTTCTAAACAGCTGAATTCAAAAGCTTTGGCGCCCCTACCCCCCACCCCCTCCCCCTCAGCCATACAAATCCGGGCACGCTACTGGGTTGCCGCTTCGCTCCCTCGCCACAGATGGTCAAAATGATGAATCATCCCCCCAATGGCGAGAGGAAATCGACGCCCTTGCCTTTCACACACAAATGCAATTTACTGAATCAGTACATTGACTAACAAATAGTCAACAGACACAAGTTAACACCGAATCATTCTAAGGCAACAATTCTGCATTACAAATTTGCATTTATTCCGCATCCACGTGTAAATTTATTAATATGAAATCATAGTTATAACAAAACATTCAAAACAATACTTTTCCCTTTTGTCTTTTGGTCAAATCTACAATCCATTGCATGCGTTAGATACAATATGTAACTGGAGAGGGCGCTCTCATTTAATAAGAGGCTGCACAGAGTACTTCATATTGAGTTTCTGTTCATATTCATGCAACTAAATATCAAATAATTTAACATTGGTAGTACACATTAAATCACTTAAACGGACACTAGTAGTTCAGTTTTTGGTATTCAAAAGAGAGTACAATTCTGGTCAAACTGAATTTTAGTAACTAAAACCTGCACCAATTACATTACAAACTAACCTTTATAACTCCAACATGCTCGAAAGGAAAACAAAATAACAAACGACTAAGTAAATAGCCTGTTATCATTCAAAAAGAGCCGTTAAGATTCAAGAGGGCGCTCTCCAAAAACTCGTTGGTTTCAACCATTTAAAATCAAATAATGTGAATGTGTTTTTTTTTTTTTTAAGTGATTAGATAGAGATAATCAACAATTATTACAAAATTTCGGAGGTAAATATTTGTATTGTGATCAAAAGTTTAAAATAGATTTCATATTTAAAAACCTCTTTTGTAAATAGTTGAAAAGAGGAAGCATTACAACAAAATTACGGCTGGTTCGAAATTATAGAATATTTGTGGGGCCCCACAATTATTACAAATGGTTATGTTTATGGATATTACAGCCGATTCTGAACCGATTTTTATCAAATAGTTTAATTTGTCACCAAAATGGTATGCTTTTTCAAATTTGACACTCGGTTTATCATTTCTTTATAAAAATTGTGTTGTATGTAGCGTCCCTATACTAAAACTATTCCTTTAACATACTGTACATGGTAAATGGATTTGTTATATTGGTAGTACACATCAAATCACCTAACATACATATCCTATAGGAAATATAATTTGATTTTTATATCGGTAGTACACATTTAAAAACACTTACTATACATGGTGAATGTACAATTATTTGTATTGGTTGTACAGTGTAAAATAATTGTATATTGGTAATACACATTCAATAATTTAACGTAAATAGTGAATGTAAAATAATTGTATATAAGTAGTACAAATTAAATGACTTATCATACAGTGTGTCACTGAATGACAGACCTTGGTATGTTGTATATTATTTTATTTGAATCTACATGTATTTCCATATTTAACAACATTATTTTTTGAATAAGTACATAATATACAAACAAATAATATTTTCATAAACGAGATCAATATGAAATACACAGAATACTAACATAATGTACAATACATATTACATAATCAATAATTTGTAATTAACATAACGTGAAATATGGGGGAACCAAAAAAAAGCAAAGCTTTATTTCAAATTACTCTGAATTGTACCCAAATATAAGTAAATCATAAACAATATGATTTTAAATGGCCTGTCAGCTTTTGTCGTTACCATTTATACCATTCGGAATAATAATACAACACAAATTGGAAGAGCCCGGTTATTCCTTACGACTGTTTTCTATTGTTTTGATAATTTATAATGTTTTTCTTTGTTTTTAACTTGTATTCCATTGTTTTCCTTGTTTTAATTTAATTCTAATTCAACTATTCGGACCCCCCAAAAACACTTTATATGAAAACAAGACCAAATAATTAACCAATGTTTTATCTCTTTTTAAGAAAAAAATTATATATCCATTTGTTTTGTACACAAATTATGAAAATTGGCAATTTTCGGGATGACATGCAAAGACAAAAGTTAACGTGACATCGTAACGGTAGGTCCGATTATCGAAAAATGTTGTTTTAAAAGATGCGCAAGGCTAAAAGAAAAATCATAAAGCCGCGGGATCACATGTTCTTGTGCAATTGGAAAAATCACCCCCGGTCTTATTAGGGTTACAGGGATCTAATTTAGTAACTTTGTCAAAAATTGAGCACTTGCCACATAGGCGTCGATTTCTTTCCACTCCTACGGTAGGGAGCTTTTCAATTTTCGGACTTGAATCTGTGCAATCAGGTGCAATTCCTAGGAAGGAAATTCGGACCTGACGCCATGTATAAAAGCGTGATGATTCTACCGACTGGAAACATAGACCATGTAGACAGTTCAATCAGTGCACCAAATGCCACATTATTTTATGATACAACATAAACAAGGTATACCAGACGTAGACAAAACCGATTCCCGAGGGAGCGAAGCGACCGGGAGGTGGATGTTTTGATGGGAGTGGGAGGGGGTGTCCGCCCTTGTACGATAAGGGAGCTTTTGCTATTTTGTACTTGAAATTATGCAATCTGCTGCACACCTAGAAAGGAAATTTGACCTAACATGAAGTAGAATCTGAGTTATCATGTCTCAAGGAATACCCTTTTTTAAATCACTGGTATCGAATTAGAAATAAGCCATGCTTGCATTTTTTTTTTTTGGCGGGGAAGGCCTGATTAGGTGTGTACACGGGACTCAATCAAATGGCGATAATGGGGGTTCGAAGGGGCGCATCTCCCGGAATATTTTGGATTTGGGCAGTTTAGCACTCTCAAGATGTGGTTTAAAGAAGACTATTGTATCAACTATCACATAATGAATAAGAGGGGGCGCTATGTCCCTTCCTTTTAATGTTAATTTATATTTATGAACCCCAACTATTGCGGTAGGGGCATACAATAATGTACTTCATTACAATTATAACGGCTTATATAAACATTTCAACACATTTACTTGTAGGCATGATCACTTGCATGCCTACAAAGCAACAAATGATTATACATATTTGGTTGCATCTGGTTACTGGTGACTAATGAAATTTATACAATATTACATATGTAATTTAATTCTAACATACACCTAAAATGTAGTTGACTAGACTATAAACCTCATACATTATGTCATTAAATTTGGACATGCTCCTAAAATTCAGTGCAGAAGAGAAAAAGCCATGGTGGCATACACATTTTCAATTATTACAGTATACGAATAGTTACCCTCTTTTGATCTAATTCTAGATATAGGCATAAGTGGAATTTATAATATCAAAACAAATTACTACAATAATTATGTCTTCTACACCTAGATAAACAATGTAAAGGGATAAAAAAAAAATAACACAAGTACTAATTTAAAACCATTCTGTGTTTTTTTTCTTCAAATGGCAACGTTGTTAGAGAAATATAAATGTTAAATACATGTTAAAGATTCTCCGAACTCCATTTAGTGGGCAGCGAGCATGGGCTAAGGTTTATCCCCTCTCTATATTATACAGCTTCTTCCTTCATGCGATGCTTGCTGGACTTGGGGACTTGACAAGATGTTGTCAACATTCATACAGCTCGGTCATAAAGATAACGACTGTCGAGTGGTTAAAGGCAATGGTGAGTTTTGGTAATTTCCAAAGTGCCCCCCCCCCCCCCCCCCCACCAACATAAATTGTAACGGATTTGGCTGATTTCAATTCCATATGAAAGATCATCGAAAAAAACATGGGAAATAATAATAATTCCCATTCAAATGCTCTAATTGTTGTGAAATTTGCTTTCAAAATATCATATAAAAGTGGTTGACGCCCGGGTATCACTTTTTAGAGAACGCTAGTGCGAGGCACTAGCGTTCTATGTTCTCCTAATAAAGGACTGAAACCAAATATTTGTGTGCACGCTAATTGTGCTTAAAACTATACATATGATACGGTACTTACCAGCAATTTACTCTCCAGTATGTGATCCAACTACCGGGTGCATTAAGATTATGATTTTTCCTTCCATTCCGCAAAAAATCAGTGATATATGCGCCTCATGGACCAGTCTCTCCGTGTGTTAGCGCGACTGTGAACGAAAGGCAAACGAATTCGAATGGGGCTTGCGAGTTGCGTCAACGGCAATGTTGGAGTCATACTTCTATGGTTGCGATACATATACACGTACTACTGTGTATTACCGCATACTGCACTACAGTCCCGTATTACCGCACACTGCACTATACAGTCCCGTATTAGGACCTACAACGCTAGTGCTTCGCGCTGAGTTAATTTGACACTTCGAGTTGTAACGGCTTTTTTTTAATGATAACAGGGGTTTTACTTTGTCGTTTGTAATTGTATATACTTTTCGAGCATGGTGAAGTTATAACTATTAGTTTGTATCGTAATCGTTTTGGTTACTAAAGTTAAGTTTGACCAATACTCACCATTATCTTTAAATGACAAATATCCCCATCCTTCAATCTTCTTTTCATTATTTTCTCTGAACAGTTAAACAGAACTTTGAATGATGCTCCTCCCTTACTCACATTATGGCAAATGTTGGAAATATTTGCATGAAATTAAGTTTTAATGTGTAGAGAACATAATTAAAAGTCAATTGAAGGAGGGGAAACTCTCATTTTAGCTTGCCAACTCTATTTATTAAATGGATCTAGTAACATTGTCCAAATCCTAAAAAAACTTACTTGGAACTCTTGCGGTTCTCAGATATAGACCGGCAGCCCAGAGGTCTTTTGTGCATCGAAAAGCGTTCTGATTTCTGAACATATGAATATTTAGAGGAGAATGTAACAAATCCAAAAATATGAGTCTCCCGGGGTGTACCCGGGGATAAAGGGCTCATTTGCGCCTCCAAAGTTTGGCCCCTGGGCATTGTGCGATGCTTCTATTTATTGCGAATGTACCGTATTTAACAACGCTCACTGCGGGGTCAGCGAGTCCCCACTACAATAGAATCACCCGTGCGTATCTTGCGTTCTTCGGACAATTTTACTTTGGCTGTTTTGAAAGACGAAATACACGTTGATGCATTGGGGATTTTACCCCAAACCTCTTGCAACTTAAAGGGGTAGTACAGTTTTTGGTAAGGCTGAAACTTAAGTAACCAAAACCTGGACAGTAACATTATAAACTAATAGTTATAACTCCATCATGCTCGAAAAGGTATACAAAATTACAAACGACTAAGTAAAAAAGCCCGTTATCATTAAAAAAGAGCCATTAAAAACACAATAGGGCGCTTTCTAAAAAGGCATTGGTTTGAAGATTTTTTCTTACAAAATTATGCATGTGATGTTATATTGAAATAATGATTAAATAGAGAGATCATCAAACAACTATTTAAAAAAACACTTTTATACATTTTTGAAAAAAGTGCAAGCATTTTTTAAATTTTTTTGAAAAAATCGTCTAATTATTTGGGCCCCAAATAATTATAAGATCAGATATATTTATTGATATTTCAGCCATTTCTGGGTCGATTTTGACCAAACAAAGTTTATTCTGAAATTAAAATTGCATGTTCTCTCAAATTCGGCACTCAGTTTTTTCATTACCTCACAAAAAAAGTTGTGATGTGCAGCGCCCTCTCTACCAAAAAATAAAACTACCCCTTTAACAAATATGTCTTACCGAATACCTATTGGATACAGATGTAATCTGTTAAATTACCCTACAGATGCCTCTAAATGTTGAAAATCGACTCGTCAAATTTATCTTTAAAAAAAACGGAGCTTCCATTTTCAGAAATTGTATTTCCGTACGTAGAGGGAAACAATCGCTGCACAGAGTCAGACAAAGGGCAAACTATATGTGTGTATTGGCATCCAAGCTGCATGTAGAGGCCAATACACCATGGGGTGTTTTCACAAAGGTTCTAAGTTGAACTTATCTCTAAGTTGGACTTAAAAAAGTATGGACAGCCACTAGTTTCTATGAACAAATGTTGTAAAAATGCTTTTTTCAAAGGCATTAAACATTGATTAAAATCATTAATATTTTCTATTATCAAGGAGATTTCATGTTCTTGATGCAACATTCATGAATTATTCTTGTTGAATATATTCTATTACAAGGCTACAAATGGCTTTCCATAATATATAAGTCCAACTTGGAGTTAAGTTTAACTTAGGATCTTTGTGAAACACCCCCCCAGTTTACAGTTACGTTTTTGCCCATGTGCAATACTACAGTCAAGTGAGAAGGTTTGTGTATTCATCGAATTGAAAGGACTGAATAATGTTTCTTTACTTGTTATTCTTGTGTACATCGATTGGAAATTCCTTGATGCGATGGTAGTAAAAATTGTTTCTCATGAAAGGGAAACAAAAGATATCCCATGACAACCATCTGCCACTCTGAACAAGACTGCACATAGTAAAGGCTCTATAGCCTATCCATGCTTGTATAATTCAATGGCTATCAGGGGTGAAGTGAGAAATGCTATCTGTGAACTGGTCTAGAAAGTGATATAGAGAAAATCATTCCGAGGAAACCTATAGTGACCGCCTGTTTACAGTGGTCACTTTTTCTTGTCACCCTTATACGACGTTACATGGGCACTCTACTCGAAGACTGATTTTAGCGTGCATTTCACCTTGTATAATTGTATTAATGTATAGGCAATGGATGTAATGATGGGGAGCTCTAAGATTGGATTAACTACTACTAATAATAATAATAATAGTAATACGAAGAATAATAATAATGCAATAAGATTCAAACATTTACTTCAAATTTGGGCACACTTGATACATGTCTGTATTGTCACCACATTTGTAAAAAATAATAAGTACTACATGCCCCACCCCCCCCACCCCCCCCCCCCCCCCCCCCCCCCCCGTCGCTATGCCATGCGCTCAGATATTGGTTCCTCTGCATTCGTCTATTTTCTTATATTAGCTTTCATCCCTGAATATTTATAGATGGGTGTTTATTTAATGTTTGAAATTCATTTATAAGTGGATGCCCTGTTTGATCTTGTTCTGGTGATGGGGTTCATTCAACTGTATTTATATGGCCTTTGGTATATTCAAATGTGCTATCAATATGTATTCTATAATCTGTAAGACATATTTGTTAAGTTGCAAGAGGTTTGGAGTAAAATCCTCAATGCATCAACGTGTATTTCGTCTTCCAAAACAGCCAAAGTAACACTTTCCGAAGAACGCAAGATACGCATGGGTGATTCTATTGTAATGGGACTCGCTGTCCCCGCAGTGAGCGATGTTAAACACGGTACATTCGCCAAAAATAGAAGCATCGCACAATGCCCAGGGGCCAAAATTTTGAGGCGCATAAGAGTCCTTTATCCCCGGGTACACCCCGAGAGACTCATATTTTTGGATTTGTTACATTCTCCTCTAAATATTCGTATGTTCAGAAATTAGTACGCCTTTCGATGCACAAAAGACCTCTGGGCTGCCGGTCTAATACCTCATTGTAGTTGTACTTGAAGCATCGAACAGCTTTTGGTTCTTCCAAATTTTGCTTCCATTATAGAGATACGTTTGATTGAAGATTTCATATTTATAACTATCTACTGGATAGTTAAAACTGTGTACAAAGTCAGTGCAATGAGTTTGCGAATATCACTTTGCATTTTCGCTCTATACATAGGCCATGTAACATCTATTTATTGTGACATTTTCACACATTACTCAGTGGACATATCAGATCACAACAATACACATTCTATCATCCACTCATCACTTTTTGCACATGTCAACGAAGTTACTAGATCCCTTCAATCGTTCAATAGCCGCGGACAGATGACTGTGTTGGACTATTTCAAGTTCCCCTTGGAATGCTTCTTCTTGCGGGAATGGGTACTCCGGGCGAGACCAGCACTTGGGGCACATGCTCTATCTTGTCGACACCCGTTGCCTGAGTTTAGACAAGTTATTCATATTAAAAAAGGATACAATTTATATTGTTTCTGTGCATTTTACGTATTAATTAATCAGCGAAATCAACTAGTGTTACTACATGACTTTTGTACAGTAACATGATGATATAATTATTTCTACCCTCTCTTACGTTTCCTTTTATTCCCTGGAGTTTAAAAATAATACTGAGGTATGTTTTGGGTAAATTTATTTACATAGTCATACGGGTATTTATAAAAGTGGTAACATTATACAGGGCACCAACATAATGGAATCTCTACAAGTGAAGCTAAATAATAGTACTAAATAATGTTATTTAGCAGTTTTGGAAACACCCCACGCACAAAAAATGTAATATACTTTTTTGTCACTACTTTGTGAAAGAATACTGCCATAAATTGTCATAAAAAGTCAGTTTCAAAGCGGATTTTGCACAAATCTGTTATGAAATACTTGGCTCTCAGGCTCTCAAGCTCAATAGTAAAGTGGTGGCATTTTAATTCTACCGGTATACACAAAGTATTTATGGTATAAGTACTGAGGGGATAAACTGACTTACTTCCCTTGTTGATTGATTTCATTGATAGCAAGCGCGATGTGGTCGTTCGCCATCATGCATGTCATAAGAAGGTCGCTGCCAGAGACTCCTCTTTCTAGTTCTGTGGGCAGGTCTGGGTCTAGGCCGTTCCACACGAAGTATGCTAAGTACGCGTCACCGTTGGTTCTAATACCCAGATGCCGCCATTTTTCTTTCATCTGTGTAATATAGAATTAGAAACAGTGAGAAATGCTAGGCCTCTATAGGATAATAGAATAGAGAAATAGTAGACGCAATTTATGTTGTCATCACTTATTCATAATTTAATACTTATTGTTTTGCTAAAAGTCAAGTTACAGTAGGCAGGGGATGCGTTTGCGTAGATAGATATTCATCACTTTATGGCTGAATGAGCACAGATTAAAGAAAAAATGGCCCAATTCAAAAGTCACAAGGTATTGCGCGTGCCTGTACATTGTTGTGAATCCGCACATGTGGCGGAATGCATTGATCATGGTTTATGAAACAATGCTGTTTGATATTCCATTCATTTTGAATTTTGTATGGCACATGTGGTAAAATGCATTAATTGCAATTGTAAAACAATGCATTTTTTTATTTTCCAACTCACAATAATTTGTAATGATGATAATACTTTTGCGAATTTTGAAATATGACTATTTTTTCTGTAATGTGTGCTCACTCAACCATGGATTAATGGTTACCTCTTATTTTTACACATTGATTTCCTAACTACCATACAGATATATTGGCAAGACAAAATCTTGAAGCGATTCTTGGTTATGAAATTATGGGCAATTACTTAGGGGTGAAGTTACTTTTTGTGTTCGGTTTATATATTTTCTGAAAGGAACCCAAATATGCACTCAGAAATAACACTAGGTGTACAGTTAATTGTTCAAATTAACAAAAACAAGACATTTTGTTTACAGTTTTAGAGGTCAACATTTTTGTGATAACTTTTTTTAATGTAGCTCTAGACAAGAAATAATAATGTTTTCATGCAGAGCCCACGTAGACCTTTACAGCAATACAATATTGTATGGGGTAAATTATTATTTTGTGGGAGATTTTTTCATTCATACTTCATGAATTTTTTTTTTTTTAATAATTAATAATTTTCACTAAGTAGGACTCACTAGATAAATGGAATATAGAGTAAAGCCTAAATATGATCAGCCATAATACAGTTTAATAAGTAAGATTTAATTTGATACCCAATTTGCAGTCTCAAACCTTTTATTTTTGAAGATATTAACGTTTTTACCAAGAATTACCAAAATGTATCGGTCAAGATTGTGCCCCCATAGAGTCTGTACAGGAAACCCCCAATTTTCTAGGTTTGTGTTGATTTGAATAGAAAAGTTTGATGTGGCAAAACCACTTTTCAATCATTTGACATTAAAGTTCAATGTTTTAGCTTTCATTTAATACCAACATTGTTGATATACATCTAGTTTCGACAAAGTTATTAGCGTTATAAGAAAATTTGCACTTTGAGAGGCATTTTCCCATAGACTTTGTACAGGGGCGCCGCTTCCTGCGCCACCCTCTTGCTCCAACTTTCAAATAGCTGTATCTCCACTTTGGGAAGAGATATACCTTTCAAACTTTGCAGATAGATAGCTTTCTGCACACAAACAAATGAGAATTGTTTTTTGCCAGTAAAATCATACCCTACCCATTAAGTCGAGTGTTTTGGGGGGTTTTTTATTCAGAAAAGATGTATTTTTACACGAGCTTTTGCGTATTTGTTATGCAAAGAAGAATATACGCAACTAAATGCATATTTAAAGTGGAACGTCACCCATTTATTTGCTCGGTGAGTCCTTTTACTCATTGAAGTGCATACAATTAATATTGGATGAGTAATGCTCGAACCTTCATGACCAAATGGGTAAAAATATTCACGGGTGTGTAGCGTGTCTTTTTGCTTCCCTGTACGTCATGGACTCTTTATTCGTTGAATGAGTGAAAATCTCTTCGAAGTGAACGTGTACTCGTCATAGGAGTGATCTTACTCGGCTAGCTAGCTAACTCTGATCTGTATACTGTATACATACACGGTATATTACCACGTATCAGGCATGCCTGCGCGGTCCGTTAATTTGATTATTCTAAATTTAGAATCAGTATAAATACTATTACTGACGGGGATCCCTTGAGTTTTAGACCTTTTCTAAAACTGTTTAGGCTTTGAATAATTGGTAGACACGCTACATGTATACTATATTTCATTTGAAATTGAAGCCGCGAAAATTGTAATATTACGAACCACGTCAAGCGCGAGGCCCAATGCTGGGCCAAGCCAAGCCAAACAGCAAGGCCGCGCCGGGGCGTCGGGGCTCACTCCCGTCTTATACTAAGTAAGATCCCCAGGACCAGGGCGGCCAGACCATGACCACTCGAGGCCGGAAGAGGGGCTACCAATTATTCATAGCCTAAGCAGTTTTAGAAAAGGTCTAAAACTCAAGGGATCCCCGTTAGTAATATTATTAATACTGATTCTAAATTTAGAATAATCAAATTAACTTACACTTACAACATTATGTTAAATTACACACCTCCAGCTTGAGTAAATATAAAAATACTCATATGCCATGTATAGTGGCAAATGAATAAAACTCGCATGCGTGCGTTTTTCAACTTAATTTGATGAGTCAATGCACTCAACTATGTGTGTCACTATACTGTCAACGATTTTTTTTGATTTTTTTTTTTTAGTAAAATCACCCAAAAAATATTTGGGTGTTATTACTCAAAAAACCAAATAAATCGTTGCACTATAGTGACATACATAGTTGAGTGCATTGACGCATCAAATTAAGTTGAAAAACGCACGCATGCGAGTTTTATTCATTTGCCACTTTAGTGACACGGCATATGAGTATTTTTTGTAACACTCACAACATTATGTTAAATTACACACCAGCTTGAGTAAATATCACTCACAACATTATGTTAAATTACACACCAGCTTGAGTAAATACAACAAATACTCATATGCCGTGTCACTATAGTAGCAAATGAATAAAACTCGCATGCGTGCGTTTTTTTCAACTTAATTTGATGAGTCAATGCACTCAACTATGTGTGTCACTATAGTGGCAACGATTTTTTTTTTTTTTTTAGTAAAATCACTCAAATATTGTTTTGTGTGTGAAAGCTCTTGAAAATGATACCAAATTTGTTAAGAAAGGTTTTCAGGTTTTGAAAATAATTAAGAAAATGGTAGCAAACAAACTCAAAATGTAACGGCGCATGCACCCTATTTGGAGGCGAGTTCATGACACATGACCATATGTATGCTCTTGGATTACCAATTGATTTCAATTGGTAATTATAGTCAATGCGAATTTCACCCTTGGCTGACACCCCTCCCCCACCCCCTCCGCTCTACACTACTCAACCAGTGGTCTCGGACACGATCAGTCTTGGTCCCGTTTTCGTAAATAATAAATAATAACCTCATCTAAGATGCGGTGATTCGGCAAATTCCCTTTCAGTCGGGCTGCGAAGACATACGTAAATATTGTGCCGGTTTTACAGGAAATGTTTGGATCTGCACCGTTCTTGATCAAGATATCAACGACGTCATAGCTGTTGTCGATTCCGGTAGCGATGTGCAGAGCCGTGTACCCATCAATTGGTACCTGGGCATTGATGTCATGGTATCCCTGGGAGTACAGGTAAAGGGGAATGAAACGCTGGAATTGTTTGCATATTGTAACTGATAAGTGGTTAATTATGTCACTTCTAGTCCTATAATTATTTCCTCATGGGTATCACTAATAATGGAAATAATCCACGTTTTTGAAACCACTATAATCTGTTTTGAATGATCGCTGGAGGCTGCCATTTTTCAACTGTTCCATATGAAACGTCAGATTCTTGGACTACTACCCCCTGGACAATTACCCCCCCCCCCCCCCCGGACGATTACCCCCGGACAATTACCCCCAAAGCCAATTACGCCCGGACATCTACCACCCGGACAAATACCCACCCACCCCCCCCCCCCACAAAAAAAAAAAAAAAAAAAAAAAAAAAAAATGTACCTCCCCCCCAAAGACAATTACCCCCCCCGAGACAATTACCCCCAAGGAAACTACCGCCCCCCCCCCCCCCGAGGACAATTACCTCCCAGGACAATTACCCCTCCCCCAAGACAATTACCCCTCCCCCAAGACAAATACCCCCATGACAACTACCCCTCTAGACAAGTACCCCCTTGATGATTAGCCTACCCCCCAGTCGATTAACCCCCGGACGATTACTGTGTGCGTCTGTGTATGAGCGTTTGTTCGCGTATGAGTGTATGTGCAAGTGGGCATGTTCTTCATGCAAAGAATTAGCATGCGTAATCGAATAATTAAGCTCTGGCTCACTTAATATCACTTTTAGTATTATTATTATTGTTTTTATTTATATTATTATTTGTATTATTATAACTACCTAGTATTACTATTATAATTATTATTATTATTATCACTATTATTGCTATTATTATTCTTAGTATTAGTATCATTAATATTGTTATTATTATTCATTATATCCCTTCTATGAATATTCATGAGTATTCTAGAAGCGTGATTGGTCAAATGGGGTTCTCACAATAAAAATTAGTTTCACTATAAACATGAATATCGGAGAATAGTTTTCACTATTTTTGCCTATAGGGCAATTCCACGCCAAAGTGGACATTTGACCAAAAAATTTACAAGCATTTTTATGATACAAATTTGGTATCAAATCAAAGCTTAAATTCTATATTTTTGGAATTCAATGAGAAAATTTTAGTTTTACATAATTTTAGTTGTTTTTTTATAATAACTTTATAACCATAATTGACCCCCACAAATTTGACATTTTTGTGAAAAAGTGTTTTGATCCTGGTTTGTTTTATATTTCCCCAGTTAAGCCTAAAAACCATTATTCTGACTCCTGAGATATGACCATTTCGTAAAATAGTAAATTTTTATGATTTATTTGATTTGTTATGCTTCAATGACTTCTTATTTTTAGCCTATGAAAATGTCCTTCCGTTACCGAAAAATCAATATTTTTAATTTTGTGGCTCACATAATTGTTAGAGAGCAGACCAATCTTCAGTGCAAAGCAAGTTCAAGTAGGCCTTCCCATTGCTAACAATTGTATTACTCATTGTTTCTTCGTTAATTAATAAATAACAAAAGAAAATGTCCTTCCGTTACCATACACATGGTAACAGATGGACAAGGTACCTCATATTACATATTATGACCAAATTTATGTTCAAAAATTTGTCTCTCATATATGAAAACCCAAAATAATGAGACAATACCTGCAATGGCCAGCTATCAGTGGCGTAGCGTGGTCAGACTAGTAATTTTCTGTGTTTCAACCAATCAGATTTGTGCATTTAGAACATATGATCTGGCTCACAATTGATTTTATCCCTTTCTGCAACAGGGCCCTTGTACCATGATGCCATTTGTCTGGATTTCTATTGTATGGGGATTAGTAGGTCTATTTAACTGTGGTGAGCCAGGGTGTGAATAGGCTCTGATCATGACTTTGAATAGGTTTTTTTTATACAATACACCCCTATAGAATTCTTGGACATGGGTGTAGGTCTAAAATAATTAAATTTTACATGAAATTTGCAAACTAAAAACAAGGCTGTAGAAAAAGCAAGAAATAACATATCTCCAATTCTTTCATATGTTGTAGTAATTATATCAAGCCAAGATTTAAGCAAAAAAAACTCTAAAAATTATTTTTTTAAAGGTGATTTGACATGGAATTACCCTACTGTGTCATATCATACATTATAGTCCATTATGTCCTTCCGTTACCGAACATTGGTCCGCTTTGTGTGAAATAACTCAAATATCTGTGGACAAATTTTAATCAAAGAACAAGTAAATTCTTCTTAACCCTTCAGAGAATGAAATGTGTACCCTTAAAATATTTTGTATTATTTAATATCACAGAGTTTTAGTTAAAACTGATTTGATAACAAAACCTCGTCCATTTTAGTGTCCTTCCGTTACCGACCTCATTTGTATGCATATTCAATATTGTGCGGAGATTTTAAAAAATAAAAATTATGGGACCTTAAAACTGTATGTTTTGGAAGTATTGTTATCAAAATAGACTGTTCTAACAACACAAGTATTTAAAAATGTCTTTCTTAAAGTTGACAATTTGTGTCTGAGTGTCCTTCCGTTACCATGGATTGACCATGAATAAGAGCCATTGGAGCATGAAATATAGTAAGAAAAAAATAGAAATGTAAATGCTTGTGATGTCCATATGCTATCTATGATACAAACTCATTTTAGACCACAAAAGAGATGTTTCCTTCTCATAAATGGTCTTTACATTTCAAAATTAATTTTATTGTACAATTCCAATAGACTTTTCAGAGGTCCTTCCGTTACCGTCCTTCCGTTACCGAACACTGGAGTAATTAATTTCTCATAATTAATATACCAATGTAGATATTTTTCTTAAAAGGTGGTGTTATACTCTGTAAACATAAGGAAATTGACTAGTAGCCAACTTAACATGATAAACCTCGTAACTTCACGGAGATTGGGTCATAACTAAAAAAATTGAAAATCCATGTCCATTTTGGCGTCCTTCCGTTACCGGCCTCATTAGTGTCCATATCTAATTTACATAATGCGGTCAAAATTTTAGAAATAGTGGAAATCAAAGGTGTCCCAACAAGGATCAAAGACATGCCATTTAGAATAAAAAATCAAAAGCAGGATCCTGGAATTATTTGATTGAAGTTCCAAAATTGTGTCTGAATGTCCTTCCGTTACCGTGGAATTGCCCTATAGCAAGAAAATGACGTCATATACGCCGGGTGAGATGTGTCATATAAAAGCTTCTCTGCGAGCGGAGGTATTGTTTTAGCTTTCAAAAGATGCTCGACGAGATTTCAATAAGAGTAATTTAAAAAGAAATGAAGAATATTTTCTCCCGTGATAACAATAAGTTCCAAAGATTATTCTAGATAATTATGCATTTTGCATCGTTGTCCTTATTGTTGTTATTATAACACAAACAAGGAATAAGAGTTTGTTTGTTACATACATGTATAAATTTGCGAGAAAAATTGTATATTTGTATGTTTGATTAATTTGTAAACTGTTCCAGTTATTCTGTCTTTATGTATTATCCCGTTCTCGCTGCCAATATTGGAGAATGTGAATTTATTTTCAACTTCTGCCAAGGACCTGGGTTTCAACCAGGGGGGATAAACTCAGCCGCCATGATGGTTAAGGCATGTATGCGATTAGAAGCAGTTCAGCTACGTCACAAAACGTCATCAAAAGTATGACAGGCTGTGTATTTCGAAATTGATCTTCTTCTTCTTCTTCTTCTTCTTTTTCTTCTTCAATGATCTGGAATTAAATAATAAAATACACCACATTGAGCGGTGAAATATTTACCACCTCTTTATCTAGCGTAATCAATTTGTGTTGCCCTTTCTACTCCATCAATAAGACCACTTTTTTATAGTCATTTTGTGTTAAATTCTATTTATGAATGCTCAATATTTGCAGTAGAGTCGCCCTTCATACACGGATAACTGTCTCAACCAAGGGCAAACATTGTTTACAAATTCATCGCGCGCAAAATCACAAATGTCCGCGCTTATGACATCTTTGCAATAGAAAATGGGTGATTTCAAGTACGGTGCTGGTGTTGGTGTTGGTGTTATCGCAACACTAACACTAGCCTCTAGCACCGTACTTGAAATGCCTCGGTGTTAGAGATTTGACCTCGGATCCGCATCGTCTGCTGAACCGAGCTCCGCAGTCGGTGTTAACAATTTGCATGCAATTTCCCTATTCACTAACACCAAACCCTAGGGATTAAGAAACTCGTCATTTCAAGTTCGGTGTTAGCGATTTTAGATGTCAATGATTGTAAAGAAGGATAGTTTACTGATTTTAAATGTTGGAATGTACATTTATCAAATTCTACTTACATGATCATGATGATAGGTGTTTAATTGTGGGTTGCAAATTAAAAGAGGACAGATCTACAAATTAGTATGACTATGAACTGCAGGTTACAGTCCGTTATTCCGAAGGTTCGTTATTCCGAAGGTTCAGTTATTCCGAAGGTTCGTTATTCCGAAGGTTCGTTATTCCGAAGGTTCGTTATTCTGAAGGTTCGTTATTCCGAAGGTTCGTTATTCCGAAGGTTCGTTATTCCGAAGGTTCGTTATTCCGAAGGTTCGTTATTCCGAAGGTTCGTTATTCCGAAGGTTCGTTGTTCCGAAAATAAAATCGGGTTCGTTATTCCGAAAATTAAATCGGGCTTGTTATAATACTATAGTTTGTGTTTTGTTTATTTAAGCATTAAGCATACCCCTCCCCCTTTCCCTCCCTTGGCCAGACCAATCAAACATTTAAGTTTATTTTATTTCTTTATATGAAATTATAGCATTATAACAAACCAAAATTCATTTTCGGATTAACGAACCCGATTTCATTTTAGGAATAGCGAACCTTCGGAATAACGAACCCTCGGAATAACGGACCTTCGGAATAACGAACCTTCGGAATAAGGAACCCGATTTCATTTTAGGAATAACGAACCTTCGGAATAACGAACCTTCGGAATAACGAACCTTCGGAATAACGAACCTTCGGAATAATGCAACAAATGTTCGGATTAACAAACCCTATTTCATTTTCGGATTAACGAACACTGAGGTATAGGAAATTTGCGTGTTCGGAATAACGAACCTTCGGAATAACGAACCGCACCCGAACTGCAAACCGTGAGTGCGCTTCAGGGGGGGGGGGGGGGGGGGGGGGGGGGTGGGGGTGTCACTGCCATAGAAGTAGTATATAAATAACTAGAAGAGAATCTACGCACGGCGCGCTAATTTTCCCATAGCCTTAACACGCAGCAAACATGGCCGGTTAGGGAAACTTCATGGACTGGCTAACATGGAATGCTGGGTATTTTGTAGTCTGTGATCTAAGACCCCCGATCGCATGCTAAAAATAATCCCATAAATTATTTATAACTAGAAGGCTCACTTAACGCGCGCAAGTCACGTGTCCCATAGACTTTGTACATGGGCAACATGGCGGAGTGACAAGACTTTTGAAGCTCCCGTGGACTACTTCTCTACGTCATCGCGTAGTGACCTAGAAATACTTGACCAATCATCATGCTCTGCAGTGCGTAGACTATCGCGCCTATTTTCCTGCGCACTGTCCTAGACATAGAAGCATAGAAGTAGTATATAAATAACTAGAAGAGAATCTACGCACTGCGCGCTAATTTTCCCATAGCCTTAACACGCAGCAAACATGGCCGGTTAGGGAAACTTCATGGACTGGCTAACATGGAATGCTGGGTATTTTGTAGTCTATGATCTAAGACCCTTGATCGCATGCTAAAAATAATCCCACCACCCATGATAGATAGCCGCCAACGAGAGAGATCTGCACAACAGCAGTGATGGCTGCCAGCCGAGGCCTCGTGAGCAGCGATCACTGATGTTACGCAGACCTCTCTCGTTCGTCGCGCTATGTTCAGCATGCGATCGAGGGTCTCGATCCTAGACTAAACGTATCCCAGAATTCCATGTTAGCCAGTCCATAAAAGTTTCCAAGATTAGCGCGCAGTATGACCCCCCTGCATAGAAGTATGAACAGGGGGGTGTCACTGCTGCCAGAGTGCCGCGATTTTTGCTCACCGGAAGAGCCTACAACTGGTTGAATTATGGGCTACTTGGAAACTACAGTAAACCAATCACAGAGCAGTTCATACGCGTCGTCACCGGATCGAGGTCAATAAAACAAGTTCATATGCATACGTCACCATGGATCCCATTGTTCATAAGCGTGATACAAATCTAGGACAGTGCGCAGGAAAATAGGCGATAGTCTACGCACTGCATAGCATGATGATTGGTCAAGTATTTCTAGGTCACTACGCGATGACGTAGAGAAGTAGTCCACGGGGGCTTCAAAAATCGTTTCACTCCGCCATGTTGCCCATGTACAAAGTCTATGGGACACGTGACTTGCGCGCGATAAGTGAGCCTTCTACAGGGGGGTGTCACTGCTGCCAGAGTGCAGCGATTTTTGCTCACCGGAAGAGCCCACAACTGGTTGCATTATGGGCTACTTGGGAACTACAGTTAACCAATCACAGAGTAGTTCAAACGCGTCGTCACGGGATCGAGGTCAATAAAACAAGTTCATATGCATACGTCACAATGGCTCCCATTGTTCTCATAAGCGTGATGAAATCTAGGACAGTGCGCAGGAAAATAGGCGCGATAGTCTTCGCACTGCATAGCATGATGATTGGTCAAGTATTTCTAGGTCACTACGCGATGACGTAGAGAAGTGGGCTACGGGAGCTTCAAAAATCGGTTCACTCCGCCATGTTGCCCATGTACAAAGTCTATGGGACATGTGACTTGCGCGCGTTAAGTGAGCCTTCTAGTTATAAACGGGTTGGTTTGTTTATTCATACTTCTATGGCCTTCTAGTTATAAACGGGTTGGTTTGTTTATTCATAATTCTATATAACTAGAAGGCTCATGTAACGCGCGCAAGTCACGTGTCCCATAGACTTTGTACATGGGCAAGATGGCGGAGTGACACGACTTTTGAAGCTCCCGTGGACTACTTCTCTACGTCATCGCGTAGTGACCTAGAAATACTTGACCAATCATCATGTTATGCAGTGCGTAGACTATCGCGCCTATTTTCCTGCGCACTGTCCTAGATTTGTATCACGCTTATGAACAATGAGTGATTTCAAGTTCGGTGTTTAATGCTGGTGTTAGTGTTTAATAAACACTAACACCAGCCTTAACACCGAACTTGAACTCTTGCGGTGTTAGGATTTGACCTCTGGAAATTTGCTACTTCCGGTGGTTGGTGTTAGGAATATCGTCTGCTTGAACCGAGGTTTGTTGCTGGTGTTAAGGATTTGCGTACAAATTCCCTATTCACTAACACCAACCCCTGGGGATTAAGAAAATGATGATTTCAAGTTCGGTGTTAGGCTGGTGTTTATGTTGCTGTGTAAGACATCCGATCTCGCTGTTGTTAGTTTTGGGTGCATGTCTCTTGCGAATAATTAAATAAATAAACATGTTCATTGGTCGCCGACGTCAGCCAAATAAAGTACGGCAGCCTTGCTCAACTCAAGACCCCACGAGAACCTATCTAAGGCTCGACGAACGAGAAATTTCAACCCTCGGTGCTGAGCTCAACGCATGGAGGGGGGCAGATCCCCGTGGGACGCATAAGTCGGAGAAAATGATGGTAACATTCCTTGATTACCTCGCTGGTGGGGGGTTCTACAGACAAGTGGGCAGGGCCGGGGGCATCGCCCCATCGACCGTACATCGGCACACGCACCTTGTGGCCAATTTTTTCATGGATATCGCCGCACAGCATATAAGGCTCCCGGAACCGGAGGAATTTCCCGCTTTAGGGGATGATCTGAGGTTTCCAAATGGCGAGGTGAGTACAGTAAACGTAGAATTATAAAAAAAAGCCCTATAACTTATAATCTATATGAAGGGGGAAGTGTAAAATAATGAAAGGGATGATTAGGACTCACGTGTGTGTGTGTGTGTGTGTGTATGTATATGCGTGTGTGTGTGTGTGTGTGTGTGTGTGTGCGTGCGTGTGTGTGTGTGTGCACGTGTGTGTGTGTGGGTGTGTATGTGTGCACTATTTGAGTATCCGTTCGTTTGTTTGACGTTGTGATAACGGTTTTGATGTGGGGAATTCTTGTGCTAAGTGGAGGTGGGGAATTACGGTAATAAGCAAAGGAGTAATATTAGGCTACCGTATATCAGAACTTAGAACTTAGTTTCTTTTGCCTGTTTTTATTATACTATCCACATGTTTACGGAGTGAATTAAATATAATAATACATTTATATTTAATTCACCCTGTAAAAATTATACGCCTTCATGGAACTACGTATTAAAGGTAATTTTTACTCAATCTTCATATTATAAGACTATATGGTATGCCTACAAGACTATTTTGTTTTATTTAAGAATTTTAATGTTAATTGTGTATGCATTATTCAATGTTTTGTGGCATAATGATAATAATTTGAAGAACTAGCCTATAATAATTCACTTGCACGTATATAACACACACGAATACAGTATGTGTGTGTGTTTCATTCGAAAATAGTAAATCTAATGCATGCATATATTTTTTTTAACACAGGTGAGGAAGGTCATATTATACATAGATGGCTCTATCGCAAGGATACAAAGACCCGACCACGCTGGCAACGCGTATTTTTGTGGGCGGCATGGGAAGTCGTGCGACTCCATTAACACTCAATACATAACCGACAAGTTCGGAGGAATTCGACATTTGATAACCGGTACGTATTACTGTATTGTTTCATTCGAATATAATACGGAGGGTAAATATCTAAAAGAATAGTATAGTTTGGTTTAGAGGGCAATTCGTTTTCCATTATTAGTTACCTATACAAATTAGAGCTGCATCACACGGTGATCCCTCGGCCCTCGCATATCCACAAGTTGACTTGTATCCTTCGGGTTTATGTCAGGTTTATAATAGCCACTGGGTCGAGAGAGGGGAATGAAATGATTCAGGGACAAACACCCGTGTAAAGTTTGTTAAACCTCATGTGGTAAAGCGCCAGTCTCGACAATCCCGAGGTTTCGGTTATCCCGGATGATTCCATGCGTTGTTGTGTTTCCGTTATATTAATTTATAAGTAAGACAAGAACTGTACTATGATTTTATTCTTTAGAAAATACTACAATAAAATTGAAATAAATAACACGCCCACAAGTAAATATTTTGATGACACAAATATTTTATTGATATATATGTCAATATCTCAAATAAAAACAAGTAAAATAAAAAATAATAAATGAATACAGTATTTAAATTTAACGAAGTTAAATTATTGCGTGGTTTCTTTAAACGTTTGTGTTTTTAGGACTTCCTGGCTCCACGCATGACAAAACCGCCACGGAATGGAGCGGAACTTTCATGGAATTCCTGGATCATCTTCCTCAGGACCAAATCGTGATCGGAGACCCGGCATACAGGCGTCTGCATGACAACGTAGCTCATCGAGTAACGGGAGATGTAGCTGGGGAGGAGCTTCGATTCAACGATGATCTTACAAGCCTGCGCCAAGTGGTAGAACGGACAATCGGTGCGACGCAAGTGAAGTGGAGAATCTCCCAATTGAAGGAAAACCGGCTGGCAGCCAAAGGAGGCATCCTCTTCGCGTCCAAATGCATCGTAGCAATGGCTGTACTCCACAACCGCTTCACGAACTACATATAAAATAAAATGATTGTGAGTGATAAGTAACACTATAACCGTTATAATTATTCTGCGTTTTGTTTAATAATTTAATAATTTCATTGGCTAAATTATAATGTTAGAAACGAAATCAAGTGTTTTATATATATATATATATATACATGTAAAGAATAATCATAAATGATTGAGAAGGAAGAATAATAGGCATATAATATACATGTATATATTATACCAAAATTATTTTCTCCATAGTTATGTCTTTAGATGATGAACAGCTTTTCCCGAAGTATATTAATCAACTATACGTTATTATTATACAATAACTCATGAAAACAATTACAGAGAAAATCATTTCTAAGTATGCTTACTTATTGTTCGTTCTGGTCAGCATCCTGGGATTCGTGGATCTGCAGCTCAAATCCACCTGCACCCAGGACGGCGCCCATCATGACGCGAATAGCGGTGGCTTCGTCAAGGAGCTTCTTGAGGAGGTCAACCACCTCATCCCTCTCCGATCGCTTTCTCTTTTTCTGCGGAGCACCTGTCGCGGGACCTGCCGTAGCTGGAGCCGTCGATGAGGATGATGTTGATGGTGTGGCCTCTGCCTCTTGCACAGTCTCAGCCGCGTTTGATGCAGGGACCGTGACTCCCTTCTCTGTCACGATCACCTTTGGTTTGACCTTTGTTATAAGAATGAAAGAAAATAGAAACAAAAGATGTAAGAATATGTCAAAACAGAATGTATTATCGAAAAATATAAATATATGAACAAAATGAATATCAAATAAGTTACGCTAATTATAATTAATCTTTTGGAAGGTATCTAAGTAAAAACAAAAAGAAGCTTGTTTACGATCGCATTATAATTATACAAAATCCAACATGTTGGATTATTGAAACAATGTTTTAATAACTTGTAGTTCTATCCGAAATGAATGATACATTATGACCTCATCATTAATGGCCTCAGAGGATGTTTCTTAGATCAGAGACAGTGGCGTAGCGGGTCGGACTGATTGGAGGGGGGGGGGGCACGCAAAATTATTGGGGGGGGGGGGCACACCTTATGTATTTCTTTGTTTTTTTAAAAAATGGCCCCTTATGTTTTCTATTGTTTTTTCAAAATTATTGGGGGGGGGGGCACAGGCCCCCCCCCCCCCCCCCCTGTAGCTACGCCACTGATCAGAGAAATAACTAGTCATGCAAAAGAACATGTTTTATGAATGATATTATTATAATTAGCTAGGTGTTTGACTGTTTGCGACTTATCATAATAGATAATAAACATGAAGGATTTAAAAAATAAATACCTGCCCTCCTGCGGGGAAGAATACTCCGTAGTATTCTTCAAACTTTTCAAAGATCTTGGTCGATCCTCTCAAGCACGCCTCCCGTGTCTCCCTGCCGGATTTTTTCGAGTGCTGGAGCCAATCTCGATATTCTCTTCCAAGGTTCTTAAGCAGGTTTTCGGTGGCAGTCTGGGGATGCTCCAACCGATTTGCCAACCTCTTGTGGTAGTCCTTGGCGTTGCCATTCCGCCTCATGGCTTTGTACTCGTCATGAGTATCTATATACTCTTGGATGACCTTGACGATGGTGTCCTGTGTCCATGGGTTTCGTTTAGCCATGTTGATCTACAATAAGAAAGAGATTGACAATAAGGAAAGATAAAAGAAGTCAGAGTAAATTATTGAAATATCAGAAAACTTCATGTTACACGACAGAGTTCCATAATTTTATGTACAGTATATCTTTTGAAAAAACATGTATTTAAATATTTGTGTATTTTATAAATGTAAATATATTTTTGAATGGTTATAAATATAAATATTTTTGAATGATTATAAATTGTATATTTTAACAAGCATTTGAAACATATTATCATAAATGTTCACATAACACATTATAAGACACTCACTGTCTTTCTGTTGTTTGTGTTTGTTTGTACCGTGGTTAATATATATTTATTGATGTACAATACAGGCCGATTGAGTTTTCGTATATATAGAGAGCGCTACACAAAAATATTTTCCATCGAAAAAGCATTATGGTAATGACAGAATCAACTTTAATTGATAAAAATTGGTTCCGAAATGCATGACTGAAATATCTATAAACAACGATTTGTATAACAATTGTGAAGCCCCTTAAATTATTATTCGTTAGTTTTGAAGCAGCCATTAAAGATTTGTTTTGAATGCTTCCTTAGTTTTCAAAAATGCACAAAGGAGGTTTTTAAATAGTTGTTGATTATTTCTTTATCTAATAACTATTTCAACTAAACCTCATATGCACACTATTTTATTTTAAATGGTTGAAACCGGATTCGTGTTTAGAGAGCGCCCTCTTGAGTTTAGTCTTTTTGAATAATGGCCCTTTTACTTAGTAATTTGAAATTTGATATTCCTTTCGACCATGGTTAATGAGTCATAACTATTAATCTGTAAATGTAATGTGCACTGGTTTGAGATAGTTTGACCAAAACTGTAGGCTACTCTCTTTACCAGAACTCACTATCCCTTTAACCTAGCTATGATAAGTGTGGAGTGGCCTGAACAACTTGAGTCCCCAATTTATTCAATGTTAAATCTTTACAATAGTATCAATAACAAAGATAATACAAATGATAACTATCATAATTACCATACTTATTTTACACGGGGTGTATGAGAAACAGTATGTGTGGGTGGAATATTTATACGCATGCGTGTGTACTGTGTGCCGGTGTATTAGTATACTAATGGGCGAGTGATTGATCAGTCATGCTTTCTTACTTGTAGGATAACTATTACATCTCATTCCGAAGTGACTACTTATTTTGATGTGCACATACAAACACACACACACACACACACACACGTGTACACACACACATACACACACCATAATGAAAACTTTCGCGCGTTTGCCCCCCGTGCGAACCGCACGCTCGCTACAACACGGGTACACATAATTTCAGCTACATTTTCGTAATAAATCA
>JBAMJV010012724.1:0-15000 GCA_037951105.1 Echinarachnius parma
CTTATTCCTGAAATTGAAATAAAACTTTGATTTAATTTTGTTTACTCATATTGACAGTCTTACTTATTATTCAACATGTGTGGGTGTTTATATTATTAATGTACTGTACGTGTGTTTGTTTGTGATGTGAAAAGTAATACCGTTCGCCCGTTCGCCCCCATGTGGAACCACAGAATATGGATCTAGCACCGAACGAAATGTGATAAACATTAAACACTGAAATCAGCGATACAGATCGCATACTCTACACGAAGAGGGTATTCCTACTGCCAAGGGACTCTAAGAGGACCTTTTCTAAAGACATTACATTCCAGAGCAGAGAAAATACAATCGCTATATTGAAGAGCTTGGTTACAAAAGGCGCTAAATCCACATTCCACAAAAATTAAGGTAACGATACATTAATAAGCTACGTAGGCATGGTAGCTATACAGAATCAGGATTGTACGACACATTGCACAATAAAAAACGAAATATGGAACGTTCTATGTTCATGGCCCATATGCAAAGTTGAACGTGTTTTATTCTCCAAAGTTGAAACAAAATGGATTCAGCGCTTTTTGGAACTAACATCTTCATAGCTTTTTGATCAATAGACCGCTTCGGTAATGTATGCAAATAATATACGTATGACGTCAGACTTCCCGTCGGCAAGCTTAACAATAGTAACTAAGTCCGGCAATCGGTAATCGAAACTTGAAATGACACAAACCTAAATGATGATGATCAAACCAGTGGCGTACCCAGGATTTTTTCAGGGGGGGGGGGGGGTATAATCGTCTGACAAATTTGTGTAAGAAGAGGGGGGGGGGGGGAGAGAGAGTGGCCGTAGAACATTTTTGAAGCCAAGACCAAGTACATTTACAATTTTCGAGGCAGAGACTAAGACATTTCTTTCTAGAATCATGTAAGCGGGAGGGGGGGGGGGGGGGGGGGGGGGGTGGTGTTCGTGGAAAATGTTTTTAACCGAGACCATTAATTTTCAATATTTTTGAGGCTGAAACCAGGGTTCTTCGCAATTTTCTGAGGCCGAAACCATGGGTAATGATGGTCGAGGCCGCTTAAATGTGGTCTCGAGACCAACTACAAGTTATACAGAGGGGGTCAAAACCAGTAATTTGTTCGTCTAAGGGGGGGGGGGGGATTGAACCCCCTTACCCCTTCCCCTGGGTACGCCTATGGATCAGACTCAAATTAATTAATTCCGAAGGGAAACTATTCCAAGTCTTAGATGTAGACTCATTAGTAAATGTGTATTTTTATCAAATAGGCCCTTCATAAGTTTTATATACTTTCAGGGACACAATCAAACACTCACGACTCGCAACTGAGCTTGATTAGAATACAACATTAACAAGATGGTTTTACTAACCCATTTCCTGGAATGCACGGTACGCGGTAAACTAGGGCGTGGGAATCGAACATCATAATACATTTACAAACACAATAATAAGGCTTCATACACTGTTGGTCATAAAGTTGGAATATTTTTGTTTTTAGATCAAACTTCATTCTTTTTCCCTATTTTTGCGCCTTATAATTAAACCATTTTAGACTAAAAATAGTGATCGTATAATGTTTCCAAACTACCAATGTACAATAAATATTTGCATGAATTTGCATTAATTAATTTGGCCTTTTGTTTGGAGCTTTGAAATGCAGGACATTTGATGATTGGCCGTTTTTCCTCTCCAAAGCGTATGTCCAACAAGTCATCATTATGTGTCATTTCTCAGAGTTGGCTGTACAATTTTCAACCAAAATTGGCACACAGGCTCTCTAGGCCAAACCCCGTCCAACGCCATTGGCTACACGCCAAACGATGATTGTGCTCCACCAGGAAGGGGTGTCAACAAGCAATATCCACTATTTCGTTGGAACATCGCAGTTTACGGTCTGTAAAATCCTCAGACGTCATCGAGAGGAGGGTGAATTAAAACTACGGGAATCTCTAGGACGTCCACGATTGACCACCAGGAAAAATAATCGGAAAAAATTGCTTAACTTGTGTCGTAGAAACCGGAAGTGACAGAAAGGAGCCTTCGCCGTCTATGAAGAAGACACTATGGAATTCACGCCTTTCGCCAAACTGAACGTCAGAGATCGCTCTAACGTGGTCACCGAGCAAGGCAAAACACCAAGTGTCCACTCCAAACCATGCAACCGAGATTTACCGGACATCCCTGGACTAGGGAGCCCAGAAGATTGCCGCCTGGACACTAGTGATATGTCATCTTAATGATTACGAGCCATAACATCCTTGACCGAACAGATGAAAGACAAAGGGTTCGTCGATTACGTGACGAATTGTTCAAAGATTTCTGCATTCACAAAACGACTTGAGGGTGTGATGGCCTAACGGTGGTATGGCTCGTACCAATTAAGATGACATATCACGAGTGTCCAGGTGGCAATCTTCTGTACTCCCTAGTCCAGGGTCGTCCGGTAAATCTTGGTTGCATGGTATGGGGGTGGAGACTTGGTAGTTTGTCTTGCATGGTGACCATGTTAAAGCGATCTCTGATCTACAGATTGGCGGAAGGCGTTGATTCCATAGTGTTTTCTTCATAGACGGCGAAGGCTCCATTTTGGCATTTCCGGCTTCTACGGCACAGGTTAAGCAATTTGCAATCATTTATTCTGGTGGTCAATCGTCATGATCGTGGACGTCTTAGAGATTCCCGTAGCTTTAATTGACCCTCCTCTCGATGACGAGTGAGGATTTTACAGACAGTAAACTGGGATGTTCCAACGAAATAGTGGACATTGCTTGTTGACACCCCTTCCTGGTGGAACACAAGCATCGTTTGGCGTGTAGCCAATTGCGTTGGACGTTGGCCTAGAGAGCCTATGTGCCAATTTTGGTTGAAAATTGTACAGTCAACTCTTAGAAGTGACACATAATGATGACTTGTTGGACATACGCTTTGCAGAGGGAAAGGGGCCAGTCATCAAAGGTCCTGCCTTTCAAAGCTCAAAACAAAAGGCTAAATTAATTAATACAAATTAATGCAACCAATTATTGTACATTGGTAGATTGTAATCATTATAAAATAATTATTTTAAGTCGAAAATATTTAATTAGGCGCCAAAAATAGGTTAAAAGAATGAAGTTTGATCTAAAAAAAAATATTCCAACTTTATGACCAACAGTGTATATCGACTACAGTACAACATCCGAAGCACGCACGCCTTACGCATCGGTTGAAAAAAAGTCAACCATGAGCTATAAAATCCAATCTTGTGGAAACGTCGTTCTCTCATAGGATAACACGTATTTCGTCGCGGTGGCGGAACGAAAACTCAGAGATCGAAATGGCGCAAGTTACGGACGCGTCTTTGATGCACACATCAATGTACTCATTTGCCTTTTAGCCTCTCTAAACGCGTACATTCGGAATAAGTCCCATCGTATGTGGCATTTGGTAGCGTTATCTGAACTGACGCTTTAACGCTCCCAACGCACCCTTTCGGCAAAACCTGGGTGCATTGGACGAATGGTCGCGTTCCAGTCAACGCGACGCGACGCGACGCTACCCACCCTTTCGGCATAAGCCACTGCATAACGGCTCTAGTGGTGCCAGGTGGAAATGTCGACGCATTCGTCCACCATAACATTCAGTAAAACTATTATCTCCAACACGCAAGAAGGTCCCACGGAAACCATTTCCGGCTGCAAGACAACACCGCTATGTCCCAGAGGGCAGCTGCAGTTAGAGAATTTATTGATGAGAAGGAGTTACAGCAGTAACGATGGCCTGCTTCTTACTCTGATAAAAGCCGTTTTGATCATGCCTGATATGTCCTAGCCCGAGCCATCAATGGCAAAGGTAACTTTTTCCACACTCAATATTTAGTTCGGGCTCCGACTAAAGAGTGGGACAAGCAGTCTTTTGACAGCGTCAACAAGCTCGATGACATCATATTGCGACGTCTTAGGATTATTGTACTTTAATTTCATTGTAACATGCTTTTAAGAACTTGATAAATAAAGTATTGCGGTCATATGCACCACACTTATCATCAATAATTCACAGTGACAAATTTAACTTCGTATACAGTTGTACAAACAAAAATACCAACTTTATGGGCAACAGTGTACAATCGTTGAGAGAGAACTGACGTGTTCACAATGTCACTAAAGATGGCGACAGTCAACAGTGTGGTCTATTATTTACAAACAGGTCGGGGACCACCGGGCAAAGAAGAACACATAATTATATGTTTTGGTACCGTTTTGTGATATCAAATAGATACTGTGAAGTTCGAATTAACCAGAACAAAGGAGGCACGTCTGACTCAGTCAAGTTTCAGATTAGGAGTGTCAGTTTATTCATTAGCGAAAGTGAAGGTGCCGCAGTAGGCGTGTTACATAATAGCTGGTGTTACATTATAGATAGAGGGCGTTGTACATATAAGTAATGGTACTGATGGTTGACCATATGATATAAATACATCACATCTTCCCCTTTAAACTTAAACAATGAAGTTTCAAATATTACAAAATCAAGTATAAATGTCGCAATTTAAATATTACTCCAAAAGGTCATTCAATGTTCATAAACGGAAAGGTTTTATATTATACTAATCAAAATGAATATCTTAGAGTTTTATGATATCTAAGACTGCTTTTATATTACTTATTCATGAATGGACAATTTTCACAAACCAATGATCGCAAAATACCAAATATAAATCGTGGTAATAATGCCAAAAGTAAGCCGCAAATAATGATCAAATTGGTTATACATGTGTATGCAATAAATGTGTGTGCTTAGTTCTTAAAACAACTTGTTTCTCTTACTACATCTATGTTACAACAAAATATACAAATTCATTATGAATGTGGTTCTCTTTCCACTTCCCATTTCTTTTTTTCTTTTCTTTTTTTCTTCTTTTTTGTTGTTGATCTTTTAAGAATTTTGTTTACTTAACATTATATAAATATATACTCTTCGTAGTCAAGCGAAGTTTATATCATACTTCACGAACATAACATACTCAAATTATTTACAGTATGGAAATAAGTATAAGAAGACAATTATGATACCTAATTATTGCATGAATAATTTATAAATAGTATATTTACCAAGTTATCTGGTATGTGTAATTAATACACTTAAATGCAAATATGATGAGAATTCAGAAAGAAATATTGTTACAATCATGACAAACGTAACGTAATGAAATAATATCATTTGTATGTCGAACGACATGCGTTTTTCTTGTTTGTGAGAACCCAAATTTAATAAATTATCATAATTTTATTTCAACAGTTATAATATCTAGGTTGAGTAAATGATGAGTTGAATACTGAAATGTTTATCACATCATGTGTAAATTAGAATGTGTATACATAAATTGCAAGACAACATAAACATTGTTATGTCAGACAAACGTATGTTCTCCTTACAGGGTCAGTCGGTCTGGCGGTTTTGATACTCTGCCACTTCGCGTGGTTGTTGGTAGGGATAGTGTGGTGCTTTCATAATGCTGCGATCGTGAGCGTTGTGGATGATGCGGCGCGTTTGCTTGGTCAGCAACACTATCGCGCGGTGGCGTATCAGGCATGGGTCTGATATCTTTCCGATTGCGCCTATATTCGCCTTGCTCGGTTTTGATGACGTAACTACGCGGGGATGAGGATGCTCTAGCTACATGACCAGTTCGCCACGTGTCATCTTTGCGGAATACCACTTTCTGCTCTTGTCGCAGCGGGGGAAGGGGGTTGGGGCGTGCACGTGCATCAAAGTATGCTTGCTGTTTGTTCTGTCTCGCTTTGAGATAGCCTTGCATGGGGGGTACGCTGTGTGGTCGAAGGAGCGTTTCCGGGGTGGGAATACGACTTCGGAGCAATCTACCGTTCAGTAATTGGGCCGGTGCATAACCACGCATTCCGTCGAGGGGTGTGTTCCTATACTCAAGAAGAGCATACATTGGGTCTTGCTCGCTCATTTTGGCCCTTTTCATGAGCGTTTTCACCGTCTGAACACACCGCTCTGCTTGCCCATTACTCTGCGCGTATCTGGGGCTTGATGTATGATGGGAAATTTCCCATTTATTCGTGAAGATTCGGAATTCTTCACAATCGAATTGTCTTGCGTTATCTGTCATTATATCATCGGGGGTGCCATTTCGAGCAGAAATGCCCTTCAATTCGGTAATGACACTGTGCGCAGTCATATCTCGAAGCGGTTGAACTTCTGGAAACTTCGAGAAGTAATCAACTACCAGCAGGTAATTGATACCATCCAAGTGGAAGAAATCAATTCCTAGCTTAGACCACGGCCTACGAGGAATGTCATGAGATATGAGCGGTTCTGACTGTTGCGCTTTGCGAGTGGACTGGCAGATAGTGCATCTCGCAACTTTGTCCTCGATTTGCGCGTTCATACCTGGCCAGAAGAACACCTGGCGCGCACGGAGCTTCTGCTTCACTACTCCCATGTGGGATTCATGGAGCGCGTTCAGCATATCCCTCTGTAAGCTCTTGGGAACTACGAGCCTATTTTCTTTCAAGATAAGCCCGTCTATCTCAACTAGATCGTCTCTAAACGAGTGGAAAGGGGTTACCTCGTGCGGGAGGTCTCGTTTATCTTTGGGCCATTCCGTGTGTATGTACATGTGAATCTTTTGGAGAACAGGGTCGCGTTCTGTCTCCAGTCTGAACTGTTCTAGTCTGTGTTCAGACATATGCATGGCGCATTCTATCGCGTCCACATGTACCGGAATTTCGGGGTCGCTCGCATCGTGTGGGTTGCTTTCGGGGAGCAGCCTGCTCAGCGCGTCTGGCACGAACATTTCCTTGCCTGGCTTCCACTGCAGTTCAATGTCATATTGCATGAGATGCAATCTCATTCGCTGCAGTCTTGGGCTTAGCTTGTGCAGGGGCTTCGCAAATATTCCTATCAGCGGTTTATGGTCAGTGGTGATGGTAACTTTCTGACCATATACATAATCATGAAATTTTCTGCACGCGAACAGGATGGCGCACATTTCCTTCTCGATTGGAGCGTAGTTTTTTTTCAGCATCAGTTACGCGCCTAGATCCATACGCTATGGGGCTATCATCCCCTTGTGTCAACACTGCACCGAATCCTTGGTTCGAGGCGTCTGTCGCCAAGGAAACGGGCTCGTTGCTATGGTATAACTTCAATACGGGGGCGGCAGATATGGCAAGTTTCAACGATTTGACCGCACTCGTGTGCTCGGGGTCCCAATGCCATGCGATGCCTTTTTGTGTCAACTGGCGCAGTGGGGCGGTCATTTCAGACAGATTCGGTATGAACTTACCCAAGTACGTAATCATACCCAAGAACGTTTCAAGTTCCTTTTTGTTTTGGGGGTCTGGCATTTGTGTAATCGCAGTGATTCTATCCGGGCTTGGAGTTACACCGTCGCTGGAGATTACGTGACCGACGTACTCCACCTTATCAGTGCGGATCACTGATTTTGCCTGATTGAGTTTCAGGCCCGACTTTCTCACGCTCTGCAAGAATGCTTCTAGTCTTGCATCGTGTTGTTCTGTGTTTGTCCCCCAAATCAAAATATCATCCGCCACTATCTCGACGCCTTCCAGCTGGCCAAACTCGTCTACCATTGCACGCTGCCATATCTCGCTAGCAGATAAGATACCGAAAGGTAGAACGCGGTACCTATACCGACCAAATGGGGTATTGAATGTAGTGGTATGCGAGCTCCTGGCTGTTAGCGGCAGCTGCCAATATCCGCTAGTGGCATCAAATTTTGAGAACACGCGAGCATTGGGCATCCGGGCGGATATTTGCTCAAACGTTGGCATCGGATAGTGTTCGCGGCGCACTGCTGTGTTCAGACCACGGGGTTCTAAACAAATTCGGATCCTACCATCCGGTTTTTTTCACGACTGTCATCGCACTCACCCATTCCGTGGGTTCATTTACCCGTGCGATAACACCAAGAGACTCCATGCGGTCTAATTCCTCTCGCACCTTATCGCGCAACACATGCGGTATCGTCCTAGGGGGGCATTTTACAGGGTCTACATCTCTGCGTAATGAGATGTCATACTCGTGATTACATAATCGACCAAGACCTGTAAAAAGGTCTTTGTTCGCATCGATCGCATCCGAATCGCTTGCGATTGCGTTATCATGGTTTCTACCATTTCGCGGGCTTTGGCTCCGGGGAGCATGGTCAGACACGGCATGGTCGGCTGGGGGTCGTTTTCGCGCGCTTGGCAGTGCGGATGGGATAGCTTGCCTATTTTGGTTCGCCGCAGCGGTAGTTTGCTTCGCATTCGCGCTCGCAACATCATCCACAACTTCTTTACGCGTCAGCAGTTGCATCATTTCACATGCTTGCACACCCAACAAAGGTTTCACACTCCCACCAACCACTTGAAATGACAAAAAGTATGTACACTTACCGAGAACGACTTCACCGCTTGCTGGTCCTATCGGTTTCATGACATGACCAGAATAGGATCTTAGTGTCACATTTGTCTTTTCCAAGTGTAGATTAGTGTCCCTAAAAATTGATTCCGGCAGAATGTTCACTTGCGCTCCCGAGTCCAATTTAAAGTTCACCCGAACGCCATCAATTGTGCAGGTCTGCGTCCATTCATTTGCTCCTTTCGAGTCCACTTTGTCGATGTCGACGACGAAGGGTTCATCGTAGTATGAAGAGTCATCTTCGCAGTCGTCGTGGTCGTCGAGGTCCTGGGTTGGCGAGTCGTCGTCAGCGTCGACTCCCCTCACGTGTCGGTTGTCCCGTTGCTCATTTCCATGCCGTCGTTGTCCTCGATGCTGGTACTGATCTCGATGATGGTACCGCTGGTTCTGTCGTCCACGGCATCGGGAAGATCGTGAGAAGTGTCCTGTCTCGCCGCACTCTCGACATCGTTTGTTCGTCGCAGGACAAAAGTCCGTCTTGTGCACATATGTGCAGTTGGGGCATGTGTCGGCGCTCGGCATCACTGGTCTATCACGCGCTGGTTGTCGTTTTGGCTGCTGTGGTCGTTTTGGCTGTGGTAGGCGTTGTCGCACAAAGTCCATTTGCGCAGTGGACGTGCTTCTCTGCGGGGTTTGGAGCAGTGCCATTTGATGCGCACTACTCTCGGTGATGTTGCAGACCGTTAAACATTTCTGCAAATCCAAATCATCGACCTGTAGCAGCTTTTCACGTAGCACTTGACTATGGATGCCGCACACAATTCTATCTTTCAAAAGTTCGTCCTCCAGGTCACTAAATTCGCAGTCTCTGATGAGAGCTTTTAACTCCGTGATGTACACTCCGAAGCTCTCATTAACTCGTTGGTTTCGCGAGTTGAACATATATCTGTTAACAGACAGATTTTGTCTCGGTTGGCAATATTTTGCGAATTTTGCTTTTAAGGCGCTAACTTGTCCTGATTCAGTCGACGTTAAATCAAACGTCTCCGCTATCTGCTGGGCTGTGGCTCCCGCCACGTGGAGAAATGTGGCATAGCGCACCGGTTCTCCTTTCGCAGCAAGTTCAGTTGCTGTCTCATAAAAGACATAAGCTCTCAGCCACTCCTTCCAATTGTTGGCAACATTCCCCTCAAAACTTAGGGGTCCTGGTGGCCTTAGTCCTGCCATGTTGCACAAAAAACTTTGACTCCTGACACCATGTGAAGTTCGAATTAACCAGAACAAAGGAGGCACGTCTGACTCAGTCAAGTTTCAGATTAGGAGTGTCAGTTTATTCATTAGCGAAAGTGAAGGTGCCGCAGTAGGCGTGTTACATAATAGCTGGTGTTACATTATAGATAGAGGGCGTTGTACATATAAGTAATGGTACTGATGGTTGACCATATTTTTACAAAGGGTTGTGTAATTCATAAACAAAGCAATTAATTTCCACCACTTACGGAACCACTACTATTTCCTGGTTCCGTACGGGCCAAACCTTTGCGAGTGCGCCAATGCTATTCACGCGTACGTTTGGAGACAATAGAATCCCGGGCAATTCGTTCGCTCTGGACAAAGTAGTCTCGTACATGCAGACCCATGAACGCATGCTTTAGAATAGTGATGCGTTTTACAAGTATATATTTATTTCTGGAAACATATTTTTGTGAACTTGTTAATAGAATGGAATACTAACGATGTTACCATTAATTTATAAGCATATTATTTTTGGGTGGTGGTACCCTTTAATAATTACACTGTTGGTCATAATGTTGGAATATTTTTTTTTTAGATCAAACTTCATTCCTTTTCCCTATTTTTGCGCCTAATGAACCGTTTCAGACTAGAAATAATGATTATATAATATTTCCAAACTACCAATATACAATAAATGGTTGAATGGGTTTGCATTAATTAAAGTAACCTTTTGTTTTGAGCTTTGAAAGGCAGAACCTTTCATGATGGGCCCCTTTCCCTCTGAAAAGCGTATGTCCAGCAAGTCATCATTATGTGTCATTTCTCAGCGTTGGTTGCAAAGCTTTCAACCAAAATTAGCACAGAGGCTCTCTAGGTCATATCCCGTCCAACGCCATTGCCTACACGCCAAATGATGCTTGTGCTCCACCAGGAAGGGGTGTCAACAAGTAATGTCCACTGAATCGTTGTAACATCGCAGGCTACGATCTGTAAAATACAGTTTGGCGAAAATACAGTTTGGCGAAAAGCGTTGATTCCATAGTGTTTTCTTCATAGACGGCGAAGGCTCCATTTTGGCATTTCCTGTTTCTACGGCACAGGTTAAGCAATCTGCGATCAGTTATCCTGGTGGTCAATTGTGAACGTCTTAGAGATTCCCGTAGCTTTAATTGCCCCTCCTCTCGATGACGTCTGAGGATTTTACAGATCCTAACCTACGATGTTTCAACTAAACAGTGGACATTGCTTGTTGACACCCCTTCCTGGTGGAGCACAAGCATCGTTTCGCGTGTAGGCAATGGCGTTGGATGGAGTATTGCCTAGAGAGCCTATGTGCCAATTTTGGTTGAAAGTTTTAAAGCCAACGCTGAGAAATGACACATAATGATGACTTGCTGGACATACGCTTTGGAGAAGGAAAGGGGCCCATCATGAAAGGTCATGCCTTTCAAAGCTCAAAACAAAAGGCTTGATTGATTAATGCAAACCCATTCAACCATTCATTGTACATTGGTAGTTTGGAAACATTATATAATCATTATTTTTAGTCTAAAATAGTTCATTAGGCGCAAAAATAGGGAAAATAAATGAAGTTTGACCTAAAAAAAAAAAATTCCAACATTATGACCAACAGTGTACTTCGGAGTTTCGGCCCGGGAGTTTCGGACTATGCGAATGCGTTCGTGCAAACGTACATAACCTATTTCATATTTTGATGTCTTTCGAACGCCCCAATACTTGTATACATAATATTTTGAAGACACTGGTCATTGGGATGAAATTATATGATTTTAAGCGCCACGAAAATTGGCCTTTTCTATGCCTGTGTCCGCTCGGTTAGGCTCGCCATTGACTTTGTACATGTGTGACCTCTCTCGCGTTTTCTGTCGGTTACGTGCAAAGTCAATACTGAGCGGATACCAGGATACATAGCAACTACGCAAGCCTCCCTTAAGTTTATTCATTATCCCGTTTCCGGGATTATTTGTTATAAACGATACTTACTAGTGTCGTGCTAAGATCCTGAGCTACCACGCCGTGATTCTATTCCGCCTCTAAAATCAATAGGTGATATTTCCGACTCAAATCAGAAGATGGTCTAAAAAAGTGACGCAAATTTCTAGAAACAAGATATCCGCGAGCTACATTCATCTTGGTGCAAAGAACTGTCTTTTTTCCCCTTTAAATTTAACGTAATGACTTGAACTTTTGGGGTTACATTCCGAAAATAGAAAACATCGCGCATACGCTTGCACCGCGCGCGTACTGCGCGCAGTAAGGAAGTGGGTCACTTTTCAGGGGTGAATGTTGTGCATAATCTGCCTCGGAATGGGAAAAAAGGGCGCGCGGATGCCAGAACTTGTATGGTACGTTACCAATTATCTAGTGAGTGCAACGCACTTTCACCCAAGATATCTACACAGTGTAACGAAGTTTTCTTCTCCCATCAATGATGGGCGAAACTATGTTTCATCACGTGATTAACTTTTGACCAATCGTAGAGCAAGATTCTTAGTGCCAGATCTAGATACTGTATTTACCAAGTCTGACTTGATAGGTGTGGTTCTGTTATATGTGATTAATACTCAAAGCAATAAGGCAACAACAAACGAGATATATAATTCAAGATATTCTTTTAATCCGAGCACCCAGCTCTAAATATCTATCAAATCTCAATAAACCATCATTGGTTAAAGGGTTAACATACACTGAATGTACAAATAGGCTTTATCACATGAATTCACATACTGAGCAGTATAGACAATGTATAATCATCTTGTTTTCAAATGATCACGATTATTGATCCAATCTTATTCTGGAAATAATTGGTCAATCAAACAAAGCATAAAACAAAGTAATTTAATTACAGCATAATCGTTCACAAACTAGAGCAAATAAAACAATAATAAGTAATCGTATCAAATTAACGAACTGAACAAAACATAACTATCATGGCGCCATTAATCACAAAATAATAAGAGATAGTTCACTTATCATTATTATTTCTATTATGGGGATAAATTAATGGGTGGATAGCACCTTAAAGTTCAGTTGTTGCTGTTGACACCAATCCTCGCAAAGACCAGAGGGTGAAGTATTCGCGAAAGATTCACGTTGAGGTTGCAGACCCAGTCTGCGTTGAAAAACATGCTGCGAAGGTATGGGCGTCGGCTGTAATGATCGCGATAGTTCATCACGTCGAAGTTGCAGACCCAGTCTGCAATGATGTGAAGCGCGCGGTGGTTGAATTCACCATGACGGGCGTCGTGGACGACGATCAACGACTGCACCGCGATACTGTGGAAATCTAGGCCCGTAGTGGAGATACCCGTTGAGCAGCCAGGCCGGAGCCGGATGGAATCCATGTGGAGCCAGTTCGGAGCCGGATCGGCGTATCAGTAGCGTATAAGACGGAAGGAGCCCATAAGTTTCACGTTAGAGCTAGAGTTAGAGATACTCGTTAGATATACTCGGTGGAGATACTCGGTGGAGTTGAAAATGCTCGATAGAGGTTAGAGATCTCCATTGAAGTTAGAGATCTCAGTTGAAGCTAGAGTTAGCGATGTCCGTTGAAGCCTCGGAGCATCCGAGTCGGAGTTAGAGATCTCCATTGAAGTTAGAGCCCAGCTGGTTCCTAATGGGGAAAGTTAAAGCCAATAGTTCATAACATTTGCTTTCTCTAGTTACAATCAAACACCAGCTGTCAAGTAATGATTATGACAATGAATGTATATAACGTATAGCCATAATCACAAACATAAAACACATGTATACAATTTAATTTGTGAACTCGTCTAATATTCACATATATCTCATAAAAAGGCGCAATTGTCTCCAATCATTATATCCAAAAGCCTCACATACATAATTAGGAAATATACAATATGTCCATGCTATTCCATTGCATACCACTTTCTTAATATCAATTAATCAGGCTTTCAAAACTTAAATGAAATACAAATAAACTTTAAAGTTGTGTGCTTTAAAGTCTTAAAATTATCAACTAATAAACGTATGCATAAAAACTCATCTCAATACATTTTGTAAAATTATATAGTTAACATTAACTGGCATTAAACATGTTACAGCTGGTATAGTATATCGTTTTGAGTGCATGAGCTATATAACTATAACATACATGTATTACTAAACTTCTAACAAAATTAAATCAACAAAACTTACAGATTTATGTTGACATGACAGATGCAGAAATTATGGTGCTTTACCCAGCATGGTGGTTCATGGCATAAGGTGAAATGCCTACAAGTAAACTAAGCACCCCTAGCACAACTCTAGCTAGTATCTGGTGTATCCATGACCGCACAAATGCACGTCCTTCTCTCACGATGTATGATGGCTATCTGTGCCACTTGACTCTTCTCTCATATCCAAGTTAATCACAGCACCCACCTCCAGCGCACATCAACAAAAAGATGTTCCCGCCAAAATCAATCTAAATGCATCTCATTGAAGGTGACCCAATCACACAAAACTAGGCAAAACCAGTTCCGCTGCAATCTTATTCACTACCCTGGATATGTACTTAGGCCTGCATACCAAACCTATACAATGTTCACATTGAATGAACACTTTCACAATTGTCCCATCTCAACTTCACTCACGTGTACAATAAACAATATACATTCAGCTTCTATGCACACTACAGCTATAGAGTTCTCACTTAGCATGAACACACTCACTATTGTTCAAACAGGGATGGTTCAATCTAAAGCTAAACCATATATACAATAACCCTTAACAGTGTGCTTGTGTGCACACTAAATATATACAAATCCGGGGCCATATAGCCTAAAACACATGCTCACACATTACATAAAAGTAAGCAGTCACACATGACTGAATTTTATGTGTCAAATGTGGATGCCCATTTCTAAAAACGAAGTCACTCCGTGACACTTAGTATGTGGAATATAATAACCAATACACAAAATAGCCTATCTTTCATAATTTATACAAGAGTTGGGAAAGAACTGACGTGTTCACAATGTCACCAATGATGGCGACAGTCAACAGTGGTCTAGTATTTCCACACTGGCGACATACTATTTTACTTAGAACTATATGTATTAACACGTGCAAAAATAAACAAGTTTATTTCATATTTTGATGTCTTTCGAAACAAATTTAATGCGATAAGTTTATTGACTGTAATAATGACCTTTATACAGACATGGAGCCTTGCAATTGTTATTGTGTTTGTAATCATATAAGGCTTATGGTGAGGTAATTTAAATGATTGCTAGAGATGTAAAGTGCGTTATCTACATCGCGCGTAAAATTATCCGATTAGTATAATCTACCATATGCAATAGCTGAATAACTGCAAGAAAATATTTACTTAGTTATTAATTTTATATTAATTTTATAAACA
>JBAMJV010012724.1:20000-27500 GCA_037951105.1 Echinarachnius parma
CGTTTCTTGATCAAGTACTGCGAGTGCGTAAACTATTCGGGAACCATGCCGAAACCATTCCGAAACTGTGCGGAAGCTTGTCGGAATCTTGTCGGAAACTGTGCGGAACCTTGTCGTGAACCAGGCGTTCCACAATGCCGATGATCCGCCTTGTCACGGCTCGTTTCGGCATAGTTTCGGTATTGTTTCGGCACTGTTCCCGACAAATTTAGTCGTGAACTAGTCGGAAGCAAATTTTGAACATTTTGAAAATTTCGTTCCGCCTTTCCGCATCCTGCCGACTGGTTTCGGTCAAGTGTCACGCATCCTTCCCGCATGGTTTCGGTCAAGTCGGAAACCATGCCGATTCATGAAAGCGGAGAAGTGTCACAGGGGCATTACCAACGACTACGCCCTATCTGACATAATTATCGGTATCTATTTTAGGTTATCACGTCACATCTTGATTGTACACACTTACATAAAGCATTTAGCAAAATAGTGTAGCTATTCCAGTAGGTGCGAATCGGATCGTTTTTTGTTTTAACTTTCCCCACCCGATCCCTCTGTATACATGGTATGGGCGTCGGAATGAAACGGAGGAATGGAATAACATAGGTCTGATTATAGTGATAACAAATATAAGTATGTAACAAATATAGTATGATACATATTCCCGACATTAAACTATAATAACAAAGAGAGTAATTATACAATTTGATATTTATATAATGTGGGTCATATTATACAAATAGTGCATGGTTTGGAGTTGAATATACCAGGATAGACAACGATACATTTTTAATTTCTCGAGAGCGATTATATTGCATCGAGGCCGCAGGCCGAGTGCAATATAATCGCACGAGAGAAATTAAAAATGTAGAGGTGTCTATTATGGATTATATAACGCCTTAGAATGTTCTCGTGTTGTGATTGGCTGAATTCAGGTCACATGCTATTCAGAAAAAATGATCTATCTGCACTCAGTAACTGACGTCAGCCGTGCTATAGTCGACTATTGCACGGCTGACGTCATCAATTAAAGGAGTGATGTACCGGCGGTACACCCTACACGTTATTAAACGTACATTACGCGTCGTGTGAACATGTATGCATGCAGCGAGCTTCGCTGCATTTTTATAAGCGTGCTTTAATCGTTGTTTGTTTGTTTACTTATACTGCGTTGCGAGTTTACTCTGTTGCTCGGACAACAAGCGCGCTAAGCGCGCACAAGCTGTCTGGTCGCGTCGTTAAGATGTTCATAAGGTTGTACACACGTCAGGTACTTCTAATTCTCCCGTGTACAAAGACCGCGTCGCGTTTAAGCGTCCTAAGTACTGGTACTACTACTACGCTTAGTTCTCGCACTTTGAACTCAAGTACCTATTTCACTTGGATTATTCATCTGGATTAAAATATTGACTCGCACCTTCTTTGGATTGTTTATCTGGATAACATTATTGACATTGTTTGTTTATTGTACACTGGATCGAACATGGTATGTATATTACTTTTACGATGGCGAATTTTGTGTTATTAAACTGAAGATGAACTAGGGCTAGGCCTAGCAAATGTTCTTGATTGAATGAACGTTACTCTGTATACCAAAAAGTTAACTAAATATGCAGTGAATCCTCTTGAAGCTTTTGCAAAATGTGTAGGGCTAAACTCTCTTGATTGCGGATGTTGATCATTTGAAAGCGGATGAACTAGACAAAGTGTTGAGTCGCTTTTATGCTGGTTTGAGAAAGGATGACGGGACTTTGTACACAAAAAAGAGCATTCAATTTTACGGCGAGTTCTTTTGGAACTGGTTAGAGCTTCATGGACATGTTGGAACGGCATCGTTTTTCCTGGGATTATAAAAACATATTTTGTGTCAAAAGTGTAGTTGTTATATAAAGAAAATAATTAATGATTTCTCGTGCGAGGGCAGTCTATTGCACTCAGCGTGCAGCCACGTCAGTACTATTGAACTCGCTACTTCGTAGCTCGTTCAATAGTACTGACGTGGCTGCACGATTGGTGCAAATAGACGTGCCCTATCGCACTCAAAATCATCACTTATTTCCTTAATATTTAACGACAGGAATCATGCACTATTTGTTATATAAGATGATTATTTTGAGGAACTGATTTTGTTATCATGTTGATAAACCCAAATTGACCTTGCTCAAATTGTGAGTGTTCTCTCGTCGGCCCTGCGTACTTTGTACAAGGGCCAGCGCGTATTAAAAATAATTGCGCGCTCTGCGCATTTTCCCATTCAAGAACAAGCGCACAAGCGCACATTACGCACACCAAGGCCATCCCCTGCGCAGTTATAGTGCATATGCACTATAACTTGAAGTTTGAAGTTTGAAGTTTATTAACAACAAAATGTATGTACATCATAAAACAAAGTATGCAATGCAAATCATTAAACAAACTGTACAAGATCTACAAAACAATGAATTAATGCAAAAGCTTAATTAATGTTTACATAAAACACATTTATACAAAATGTTCAAGTTGTTGCTAAAAAGAAAACCAAAAGTTAGCACAAGTGCTAGTCGAGATCGGTTTTCTCTGTTCACTATATCGGTAGTGTATCTTTTCATAGTTTATAAGCATTATACTAATTCTAAAAAGTATATTGTATATATCAAAAATACAACAAAAAATACTAACTACATACTAACATAACAAATAATTTATTTGTTCATCAAATAAATCGTGAAGGCAGTACGAAATGAATATCTAGTTTTTTGTTCTCTAATCTTCTGAGGTAAGCTATTCCAAAGCTTTGGTCCAACAAAAGAGATACTGAATGTACCTTGTGTCGTCTACATATTGGCAAGGGCAGCATTGAATTTTCTTTTCCTCTTGTTTCATAAGTATGGTGTACAATCTTACAATAATCTAATAATGTGTGTGGTAATTTACTATTATACAAATCATATACAAATGTACATTTACTATACCGGATTAAGCATCAGTAATCAACCAGGTCTCGAGACTACTTTTAAGCGGTCTCGACCGTCTACATTAGGATGGTAATTGGTAGGCAAATATTTTGGATATTTTGGGAGCCTCGCGCACGGGGGTATTTCGTTGTTATATAATTATGGTGACGCGGGTTGCAGACACGGGTCTTTGTTTAAAATCGGTAAGAATGCTTGGGTATTGTCTCGTTCTCGGAGATGCTGTTGGTGGGCGTGACTTGGTGGATCTTGGAATGTGGGTGTTGTTGAATGATGCACGTGGGTTGTATCCAGGATTATTATTGGATGGGTCCGATTGTGGAGGTGTATGTGTGTGTGTGTTTGTGCGTATGTAGGCCTATACGAATGTGTTATGTGTGAGTTAATGTGTGTGTATCGTATTTTGCCACGTGCAGTATTCCCGAGAACGACTTACGAAGCATTCATACTCATTAATGAAGTTCCAAAATAAGGGAATTAAAAGGGGTGGATTAATGTCGCGCATTGCGTCAAAGTGATGAGGTTTATCGCCCATAAAGGGCGGGAGATTTGAATTATAGGCGGAAGAGTTTAAGTTGAGTTTCGTTGGAGAAGAAGCAATTTGCAGCTCCATGTTTTAGTTCTCTTCACTTCGTTAGTTTTCAGTTCGCCCAGCTCAGAAGATATAATTTGCTGTTTGATTCTTATTTCGTGAATAAAGCAACATGAACTTCTAAATTTAATTCTACGCCGTGTTTACTCGTGTTTGCTGTTTCTCGTTGTTCTCGTACTTCTCATTTTTCGTTGGCGCGAGAGCGGGGGGTGAATCGAAGAACTGTGGCCCCCTGGGCCCCGGCGGCACGTCGACCGCTGCCCCCCCCCCCCCGCTCTTTCCGCGTCATTTGTTTCACGTTTCTTTATACAGGGTGGTGGTGGGGGGGGGGGGGGGGGTAGTCAAGCCCAGTGTTGTAAGGATGCGTGACCCTGCATCTAGTAGCAGAAGGGGAGGCGCAATAACACACAACACTGGCTTTAGTTTTTGATCTTACATTGGGGTTCGACTGGAGTCGAACCGCGGACCCTCATAGTATCCGAAAATGCTGTGATGAATAGTATACTGTTCCAAGCAATCATCAAGCGAAGGGCATGATACTGGTGTTAAGATCGATCATGAATAGAAAAAAGAAAATTCTTTATAATCACTGCATTTGTATTACTCAGACTCTTTATGAATCAAGAAATTGCTCCGCATGAGTTCAAAATTTATCCACGTTTTATCAAAATTCAAAGAACGTTATTTTCACCCACTGTTAAATTTTCGGAGTTCCAATTTTGTTTAGATTTGTTCATCGTTCACTGAACAACGAGGGCCCAATTTGTGACACTTCTAAAGGCCCCCCCCCCCCCCCCCCCACCCCGTAAACGATTGAGGCTGCCTAAAGCCCTGGTCACAACCCACCGTGCGTGTTTTTAGTCCGTACGTTTTTTTGGGAGGCCACGGCCGCTACGTTTTTCTGAAAACGTGGGGAGGGAGTGGCAAGAGCAGGGAGGGAGTACCGTCAACGCACGGTGTAAGTGCGTGGCCCGCACGCCACGCCTGGCCGTGAGCGGTTGCGTGCATCGTACGTTGCGCACGTGGTAAGTGCGTTGTACGTGCTTACAACGTGCTTACAACGTACGGTCTCCGTGCGGTTGCCACGTTATCGTACGGAGGCCGTACTTACACGTGCTGCTCACGTACGGTGTCCTTACTCACTAAGTGCGTGCAAGTGCGAACAACCTTTTCTGCTCATATTATACCGCAGATATCAGTGCGCACAACGTGCGTTGTAAGTGCGGAGCACGTGCTTACTCGGTACGGTCCACGTGAGTTCTGCGTGCTCATTGGACAGTTGAACTGGGGAAGTGCCGAGTAAGCACGGACCACGCACTTATCACGTGCGCAGCACGCACGTGCGCTCATTGGCTGTAGAACGCAGCGAAAACGCAGCGAACGCAGCGAAAGTTCCTCGTGCACTAAAAGTGCTACGTCGTGTCTGCGTGCTCCCAAATCCGTACTGAGTCGGTACTGAGTCGGTACTCACCACGTACGGATACCCACATTTTGCCCACGTTTTTGCAAGTAGACAGCACGCACGGGGCACGCACTTGCAAGTACGGCGAGTTGTGACCACCGCTTTATTGTCCAACAGAAAAGCACAAACTTCCAATGCATTTTGCATTCTTATAAACGGAAGGATTGGCAGGAAGACACAGAAAATTGAAATTCAATACTCTAAGGAATTGAGGGGTCCTCTTACCTTCACAGTGAGGTAAGATGGAGACTTCACCCCTTTATTGACTATGACGTCATATTCAATAAAGAGCAATATGTGATCAATTTTATTGTGAATATGTGAAGAATAGATTGTCTTCTAGACGATGTGATCTTTATTTAAAGGGGTAGTACAGTTTTGGTAAGGCTGAACTTTAGTAACCAACCCTGGACAGTTACTTGATAAACTAATGGTTATAACTCCACCATGCTCGAAAGGTATACAAAAATACAAACGACTTAGTAAAACGCCTGTTATCATTCAAAAAGAGCCATTTATACAAAAAAGGGCGCTTTTCTAAAAAGGCATTGGTTTCAACCATTTTCATACAAAAGTATGCATGTGGTGTTTTATTGGAATGATGATTAGATAGAGATATCATCAACAACTATTCCAAAAATGATTTTGAAAATTTTTGAAAAAGTGCAAGCATTTTAAAAATATTTTTTTGAAAAAAAAATCATCTAATTATTTGGGCCCCAAATAATTATCAGATCAAATAGATTTATTGATATTCTAGCCGTTTCCGGGTCGATTTTAACCAAATAAAGGTTATTCTGCCATTAAAATTGCATGTTCTCCCAATTCCGATTTTGTGCTTGTAGTTAGCAGGTCTTCAGACCCCCCATTTCAGAGTTCCGTGCGGCACACCCCCGTCAAAAAATAATTCGAGTGCCCCCCCCCCCCCCGGGATCCGCCCCCTCCCGACGTCCACACACACACACACTCTCACACACACACACACACACACATACACATATATATGTATATATACAAAGGGAGTATTTTAAATCGCAATGACTATATTCTATAATGCTGCATGCATATGTCTGTAAGTATATTGGGTACCGGGACAAAATCGTTATGATTACACGTGGAAAGGGTTTGTAAGAGGGAGCAAGACATGAGATATCAGCTTCAGGAAATTTGAACATTTAGACAATGGGGGCATTTCATGAAACTTGTCGGCTCTGACGATTTTTCATTCGCTGACAGTTACCATAGTAACATTCAGCTACCAGTGCTTTGAGCCCCCCCCCCCCCCCCCCCCCGGATACTAACAAAATGTCGTCTTTGCCGGCGGAGCAATTGTCGACGTAGCTAATGTTGGCGGAGTAAACGTTAGCGGTGTAATTGTCGGCGGAGCAATTGTCGCATCTTCGAAGCATTTGTCGCGGAGCAATTGTCGGCGGAGCAAATGTCGCGGAGCAATTGTCGCAGCTTCGGAGCATTTGTCGGCGGAGCAAATGTCGGCGGAGCAAATGTCGGCGGAGCATTTGTCGGCGGAGCAAATGTCGGCGGAGCATTTGTCGGCGGAGCAAATGTCGGCGGAGCAATTGTCGGCGGAGCAAATGTCGGCGGAGCAATTGTCGGCGGAGCAAATGTCGGCGGAGCAAATATCGCGGAGCATTAGTCGCGGAGCATTTGTCGCATTTTTCGGAGCAATTGTCGGCGGAGCATATGTCGGCGGAGCATATGTCATGGAACCGTTTGTCCTCTCTATGTATGACAAGTAACTGCTAAATATTAACCCGTGATTGTGAAGAGTTAATGATTACCTAGAAAATATGACATATCAAATGTTTGCTTTTGAATAATCTTCATATCAATAACTGAACTTTGCTCCTTCACGTACATAATTATACCTTGATACCGCAATTGCCCCTAGCCTTTTGACAAGGCCTCTAGTCTAAGCAATATCCATAGCATGAACAACTGGAGAATGCGACTATCATTTATGGTGACTATCACATGGCCTTTTCGAATCTATCCTTCATTTGAAATATGTTTTGTGTTATTATTAGTATGTCATTAAAGGGACTTAGTAACATTGTCCAAATCCTAAAAAATGCATTTGCAATTATAGCGATTCCCTCATACCTTGTTTTTATTCATATTAACAATAAAAGCATGGGGCAGGTTTCAGTTTTAAAATTTCAATTTCGTTCAAGAGATATTGACGATTGAAGTATTCGGATATTAAATAATTATTATCTACGGGACCTTTTCAGCTATGTACAAAGTAAGTACAAATAGTAAGGGAATGTCACTTTTGCATTTTCAGCCAAATAACATCCAAATATCTTTAAATGTTCACACATTACTTTCTGGACAAATCAGATCACACCAGTACACATTGCATTAACCACGCATCAATTACTATATCCCTTTAAGCTATAGCTAGCAACCAATCATGAAGCGCATTTACCACATAACAAACTAATCGTGTGTTATGTACGGTAAGTAAAGTACGACTGGGCAGG
>JBAMJV010012724.1:32500-42500 GCA_037951105.1 Echinarachnius parma
GGTTAAATAACAAGTGGGCCGGGTGTCCCTTGCGAAAATGTCGGCGGAGTCTTGTGTACCCTGAAAATCAAAATGGCCGCTATCAGCTATTTAAAAAAATCCAGTTTTGGCGATGTTTCTTCAGTAACATCTGTCATTTGTATGGTTTCCTTTATTGATTTGATCTTAAATAACATATTCAATGATGATACGACGATTGTTTAGCTGTTTTATTTTCCAATCTAAGATGACGGTAAATTTTCAAAATGGTCGCCATCAGCCGCAATAAATAATCTTTTTTTGGAATGATAAGGACTTCAATGCTGAACAAACATGGTTTATGGGGTTTTATTAGGTGAGGAATTCAAATTTTATATCATAATTTTTCATCACACCTTTCGTTAAAACTCAAATCCAAAGCGGCGGGCAAAATTCAAAATGGCCGCCATCAATCACCATGATTCTCTAACTCTGAATGGTTAGGCACTCAGTGCTAGTTAAAAGTTTGCATCCTGAAATCCAATATGCGGCCAATTTTCAAACGACATTGGCGACCATGAACATATTTATTTTTCTAAGACCTTTACTTATGATAAGAACATGAAGAAAGGTGTCATTGTGTGTGAGGAATAAATAGTTGATATTTCATAAAGATCAAATCTATATTTGATACCTAAATGTCAAATTTATCAAAATGGCCGCCATATGCCTCCTTTAATATTTTTTTTCCCGTGGTTTTATAGGCTTTATTTGATAACTAGAAGATGGTTTGTGAGGTATTAATTAGTGGAAAATGGATATTTGATAACATTCTGATGAACAGACCTTGATTTTAACCTCAAATCCAAGATGGTGGCAATTCAAAATCGCTGCCAGCTGGATATTTCAAATCATTATTACTTTAAGAATATGCCTTCAGTCTGGCGGCCATTTTGGAAATTCGACTGTATGTGCTTTATGTATTTTCTTCCCTATTTAAACAGCACATTTTATGTGATATTCTAAAAGTTACCATTTTTTCTTAGATAATTAATTAGTATATGCGAGGTTTATGATATTTTAGTAAAATCGCCTATGCAGAGTTGAACAATTACGAAACTATTCTATTTTGTCGTAGTTTGCTATACTCTACTGAATATAAACGTGAACTTTAACAAAGTCAATCATTGGGAAAGCAAATTTGCTAAGATACTTGGGTGGCAAATTATCGTGGGTATTGAATTAGGCGAATTTGTTTAGATATGTTAATCTAAGCGTTATCAACTTAACCTGTACAGAGGTTGCAAAGTGATGACTTTATTTGACGGTCGAAAGTTCGCTATTGTCTCTTGCTCATGAATTTGATATTCATGATGTGTTTACGAAAAATGTGTAAAAAAAATGTGATACATCGATTTATTTGTAATTATGTTTACACAATCATATAGAAACTCTCATGAATTAAACACATACGACATAACGTGTTGAATCAAGACGCTTCTGGCAGATCAGTTATACGCCTAGACAACATAGCACAATGACCACACAAAATTATGAACTGTTATTTCCTAGTTCACTTCAGCATTTCAGAACGTCCTCTAAACAACATAAGATACCCCAACATCTACGCATGGGCAAGTATTTAAAAGGATAGTTGAGTTCTGGTAGAGAGAGTACAGTTTTAGTCAAATATAATTTTAGTTACCGAAACCTTCACCATTACATTACAAAATAATAATTATAACTCCACCATGCTCTAAAGAAATTAAAAACGACTAAGTAAAAAGCCTGTTATCATTCAAAAAGAGCTGTTTAAAGTAAAGAGGGCGCTTTAAAAAAAATGCATTTGTTTAAACCATTTTAAATAAAAAATTGTGCATGTGATGTTTTGTTGAAATAGTGATTAGATAGAGAGATAATCAACAACTATCTAAAAACCTCTTTTCAAAATTTTAAACAAATTGTAATGGCTGGTTCAAAATTATCGAATACTTGTGGGGCCCCACATTTATTACAAATGGTTATGTTTATGGATATTTCAGCTGTTTCTGAACCGATTTTGATAAAATAAATTTTATTCTGCCATTAAAATTGTATGCTCTTTCAAATTTGACACTAAGTTTTTCATTATCTTTCAAATAAATTATTTTGTGTAGCGCCCTCTGTACCAAAACTCAACTATCCCTTTAAATTTGAATAACATGCACATTACACAATGTTATAATCACATTGATTGTTTAGAAGTCCGCAGAAAATGTTCGAAGCCGAGGTTTAGAACCTTCAAACCTTCAAACATTTTCGAGACCAAGAGCATTGATATTGATGGGAGGGGGGGGGGGGGGGGGGGGGGCAAGGGTGAGAGAAGAATAAAATAGGGTAATATTTGTTTGAAATGCCCTATTAGTATGACGATATCTATAATTAATAATCATTCAGCTCAAGAGCGTTAATGAACGGTCATGAACCTCATACGCGTTATACAGTAATTTGTTGTAAAAGCTGACGCAAATAATTTGCTTTTTTAACCAGTTAAGCAGTGTCATTTTCCAAAGATCGACTTTCACACATAATTCGGACATATCTTACAATGATTTTTGTATAGGATTGAAGTCTCAAATGTAATCTTGGGTAATATCTGACAATTTACAGGTGCACTTTTAAAGTCTTTAACAACACATTACTGCGACATTTTATAATTGGGACACTCTGTTAAAGGTAGGTAACATTCATTCGTAGGTAACAAGAAAAAAGTAAACTCACAGATATTAACTCCTATTTGAATGTCCTAATTACTCAAAAAGTGTACACTTTCTAAACCCGACCAGGGCCCGTTGCAGAAAGAGATACGATCGATTGCAAGTTATAATTGATCGTTTGTCGGAAAATGTGCGCGTTTCAACCAATCAGATTTGCGCATGTAGAACAAGTGATCCGACTTACAATTTATTGCAACTTACAATCGATTGTATCTCTTTCTGCATCGGGTCCCAGGTGTTTTCTTTTTCCTTGAGTTTTAACTGAAACAAAATATTTTGTACGAATGACCGAATACATAAAAAATAACTTATCAAACATATCCAAATTTACGATTTTACTCCATTGAGTCAGTTTTACAAAATGATTCATCTTACAATATGCCCCTGTCCCCTCTATAATTTGAAATGAAAACAAAACAAATCAATATAATCTTTATTTTTCAGTTACCTTACTCCATACACCTTAGACATAATTTTATTTGTTTTGATATGTGATAGAAACGTATTCCCCTTTTCATAATGTCGAAATTATGATTTAATTTCCGTATCAATAAGATGAAACAACTTATCATAACTTGTATTATCTGCATTTCGAATTTTATACAGAACGTATATATACTTTGTTGTTAATATGTTCAACAGAGTTTACGTTTAATAATGGTAAATATATTACTCATTGCGGATATAGTATCGGAAATAATATCGCTAGTGATATTCGTTTGTCTCGGAATGTATGGTCAACATGGAATCTAAAAGATCACGACGTTTCGTATGCTACTGCAATACTTTGTCAAGTGATATAAAGTAACGTAAAACAGTCCTATGTATGCTCTCGTGCGGCTCCAAACCGCGTATCTCGCATGAGCGAGTTGTTCCTAATTGGTCCATAACGGGCAAATTCTATTGGCCGGGATCCAATTCCTCAACACAGACGGGACGGCATTGTGTACAACATCCCCTGCAAATGATGTGATAGATCCTATATCGGAGAGACTGCCCGACCGATATCAGAAAGAATCACCGAGCATAAGAGGGACGTCAGGCTACGCCGAACTGACAACTCAGCCGTAGCCGAACATGCTTGGGACAACCAGCATCAGCCAGACTGGGACGGGGTTCGCTGCCTTTCCCAAGAACGGCATTGGTACACACGTAGGGTAAAAGAAGCTATACAGATCCGTCTCAATCCCAATAATTTCAATAGAGACAACGGGATGGATATACCCGAATTTTGGATGCAAAATATGACACATATACAATGTACGTGAAAAATAAGTATTCGTAGGCAACATGTAATTTACTTTATACGTAGGTAACGTCTATATGTCGTGAAACGCGGGTGCAAAATCCTCACTTTTTGACGTGAATTTACGACGTCTTAAAGACGACGTACAGAAGGGGAAAATGACGTCAAATCCATACGTAAAAATCACGTCTTATATTGACCAATAAGACGTCTTTATGTCGTCTAAATGACGTAATTTATGGTACAAATTGACGTCTTAAAGACGTCGTAAAGACGCCTTTTCGGGAAAAATACGTCATTTTCACGTCAAAATATGACGTCTATATGACGGTGAACACGGGTGCAAAATCTTCACTTTTTGACGTGAATTTAAGACGTCTTTAAGACGACGTGCACGACGAAAAACGACGTAAATTTGACGTCATTTTTACCAGTGTTTGCTATCAGCGTACTACTACTACTACTACTACTACTATTACTACTACTACTACTACTACTACTACTATTATTACCAGTAGCGTAGCTAAGGGGGGGGGGGCACCTGCCCCCCCAATAAGTTAGAAAAACCAATAGAAAACATAAGGGGATATGTTAAAAAAAAAAAAAGAAATACATAAGGTGTGCCCCCCACCCCCATCAGTCTGACCACGCTACGCCACTGACTAGTACTACTTCTACTACTACTACTAACTGCTTCTTCTACTACTACTTATACTCATACTACACTACTATACTACTACTACTGCTACTACTTCTGCTTCTACTATATACTACTTCTACACTACTATAATACTTTTACTCATACAATCATGGTCAGGAGCGCCGGAAGCAGTTTTGGATTGGGGGGCAAAACCCGAAGGGGGCTCACGATTTATGTGTTTAGGGGCTCATGCCCGACCACACTTACAGGGTTGCAGTGGCGTACCCAGGATTTTTTTTAAGGGGGGGGGGGGGTATTTTGTAGAAAATTCCAAGCCGAGACCAAGTACCTTCAAAATTTTCGAGACCGATACCCGTCCTTCAAAGTTGAAAACCTCTCTCAGTGGGGGGGGGGGGGGGGGGGGGGGGGGGGGTCGGACCGGATATATTCAAAAAAAAAATGGGGCCAAGATCAGGTTTTAGTCGGTCGAGACCGGGTTTTAGACGGTCGAGACCGCTTAAAAGTAGTTTCAATAAAAGTAGTTTCAAGGCCGGCTACAATTTTTAAAAGAGGGGGGGGTTCAAACCCCCCCAAAACAGGCCATTTTTTGGGTCAAGGGGGGGGTTTGAACGTTACAGCCAAAAATGAGTCCCGAGGGAGCGAAGCGACCGAGGGCTGTGGAAGAGCCAGAGGGGGGGAGGGTTTGGGAGGGGGTATCCCCCTCCCACGGGGAAGATTTTGCATTTTTATACTTAAAATTAATGCAATCTGGGGCATAAAAACATAAACCATATGCCACATTTGAATGATCCAACATCAAAATTGTATATGGATGAATACTCAGTTTTTAAACGTTAGAATTAACAAGTATTGGCTGATACATTTAATTTGTTCTTTTCCTTTTTCTTTCTTTCTTTCTTTGTTTCTTCCTTTTTTTGGAGGGGGGGGGGGCTTTTTGGGGGGGGCAAAAACGCGTTTTTGCCCCCCCACTTTTTGGATTGGGGGGGCGGCCCGCCCCCCCCTGCCCCCCCCCCCCCCCCCCCCCACTTCCGGCGCCTATGATCATGGTACAAAATCATTGGGGTCATGCATGGTCCAACTAATGGGTAAGTGGGATAGAGTAACGAAGTTTTATCTGGGGCATTCTTTTCTTTGTTAAGGTTTTTTTTTTGTCAATTGATTAGGTCAATTCATTACACCCATAACTTACTAACATTGCCCCCCCCCCCCCCCCCCCCAAACAAAAAGACCCTCTCACCCTCTCTCTGTCTCTCACTGCCTGCATGGTGCTCATTATTATTATTATTAATAGGTTATATTATATATCGAGTGATTGACTGAGTTACTGTATGTTGACGACCTTATTTAACTAACAATATGTGACGACACACATCAAAAGGGACCACTTCTCGCGTGCGTCCGAACCGAGAAAATGAGTTGAATGTTAAAATTGTTAAAAAATCATGATTTTATTTTTTTTAGCGTTTTTGATTAAATGAAATTTCCTCTACATTTTCATGAAATTTGCTATGAATTTGGTGCAATAATAAGTGAAATATTAGCGTTTTTCTAAGACATGTTCATTTCATTTTCACCAAAAGTTTAAACATAGAGCTCTTAGTTCGTTCGGGATCGAGGCGCCAAAATTTGACTCCGCCCCCTAACAACGAGGTAATGATTTTGATTGGTTGACGCTAATTGGCATGTTTGGGACTGCGTGTGCTGCATTGTCAACACTACGTTGTCAATTCGAAACACGCGGAGTTTTAAAAGCTAATTATTCAATGATGCATGGCAGTTTGTATACAACTGTACCGTGCGTGCGTGCGTAGTGACGTGTATCGTCACACTGATCGACTGTGAAACTTTCTATGGCATTGCATCGAGCATCTATATGCAGTGCCTACCTATTGTCCTATTGTTACTTTAACAACCACCTCGAATGCGAGTTGCGCCGACGATCGACACGCTTGTATGCACAATCATTATGGGCTGTTACATTTAGTGTGGCTTTTTACCGTGCCTTTTACACTTGTATAGCGGTGTAAATGGTTGTGACAGCACTATTTAACGGCGCAAGCTAAGCGTTCTTAGGGGCCGTGTACAAAGTACATACACATTCACGCCGATGCGTACGGTATGCGTACAGGGGGAGGGGGAGGGGGTCCCACCGTTTGCGTACGCAAATATTTTTTTTTGTATTAATACCCAGGCTCATACTGTTCCACGATGTATAATAGGTTGAACTGTCATTACTAAACCCAACCAAAAAAGATAATTCCCCCTAATCAAAATAGCATAACGTTTTAACGAAAAGGTTTGAGCAAAATAACTCGGCAGGATTATTCCCACACTCATTGACTAATATCTGGGTAAAAATGAGATTGACCCGTAGAGTGACAGTTTTGCCTTAAAGCACTGGCGTAAATCTGTCCGGAAAACACAATGCATTGGGGGGTCGAGCAATTGTTCACAAACGGTTTGTGAACAATTGCTCGACCCCCCAATGCATTGTGCTTTCCGAACAGATTTACGCCAGTGCCTTAAAGTACCCCAGCCATAATCAAAATAACGCAACCATTTTTTTTTTACAAAAACACAAAACAATTTGAGCAAAATAACTTGGCAGGACTGTTTCTACACTTTTATGTGTGAACATGAAAGAAATAGTGTTTAAAAACACTCCGTATTATGTGCATTAAGGCACTAAACATTAAGAAAAACAAGCTCTTAGAAATCGGGGGTAACACAGGATACAGGATGCGCAATAATCGGGGGTATAAGTTCTGCGCCTTATTACCCACGCCGATGAAATCGGCAGGGGGTTATGTAAAGGGTTCCGTATGTTTGTTTGTTTGTTTGTTTGTTTGTTTGTTTGTTTGTTTGTCTGTTTTTTTTTTTTTTTTTTTTTTTGTTTGTTTGTGTACAAGATAACTAGAGAACGGGTGAACGGATTTGCACCAAATTTTCAGGGAATGTTTGGATAGTGACATGGAAGAATCGATTAGATTTTGGTGATGATTGGTTGACCCCTGCAAATTCTGTGGAACCTTGAAGTTTGAGTATGTATTTAATGCACGTGTGTGCCTAAATAATATCTGCACGTTATAGGCGCGGTACGGTAACCTCGCTGAATCCAATCGAGCAGCAACTAACAAGTTTAGTCCAGGTGTGCATCGCGATCGCGCGCACGGTACCATATGTTATGGTACGGTACTTTCGATTCCGGGTTAATTAATACGGAACGGAATTGAATTGCAACACGCTGATCTGAACTTTGAAGCGCCAAGAAATTGGTAAGTTTCCGAAAAATACATTTATTTATTTAATAATTATTATTGACCCGACACTAATGTGAAGATGAACAGATGTTCATTTTTACATATTGAATACATCTAGACTGGTTAGAATCAGGAAAATAGGGGAAAATGGATTGATTATACAAAAGTAAAACAGTGTGCAGTCTCATTGTCAATAATTTTGTACACTGCCTCGCCATGGGGCTGCCGCGCCGCAAGCAAGCGGCCTACACCCTGGCCTAGGCATTTTCACCAAATCGTGCCTAAAACGCGCTGGTTAGCCTGCTGTATGCGATACAACGTACGTCTGTGCATCAACTCTCAGCAACGTTGCCAGATCTGGCATAATTATGCTTTCTGGCATAATTTAGACCCTTTTAGCATCTGGCATTATGCCTGGCATAATTTGGCCTTTTTTTGCAAAATTCTGGCATAATTTGACTCTTTTTAGCATAATTCTGGCAGAATTTGAAGAAAAAAAAAAGGTCTCGACAATCATCACCAATGTTCTGGACGGGAATTTTTTTGGAAGATCCTGGTCTTGGCCTCTGAATTTGTGTAAAAATCCTGGTCTTGCCTCAAAAATGTGGGACTGGACCTGGTCTTGGTCTCAAAATCGGCGATGGATGCATCGGTAAGCAAAACAGGGTTGAGGCCGACGAAGGGGTAGAACAGGGCTAATGGGAGGCGTGGGTATGCTGACTTTGTCGGCCTTCTAGTTGTATTTCGTTCTCGGGCGTGGTAGTATGTATATGGAACTATGAATAGGGAAGGGAATGAATAGACCGCTTACTTCGATCAGCCAAGCATGACGGAGTATTAGTACATCGATGCGCCCGCTCTGACTCCCCGGACACGTCCGGGAGCCCAGTGCTCGGCGAGTATAGGGTACACGTGTACAGGTCTGCTTGCTTACAAAAGTTTTTTTTATGAGCCGACGTCGTGAAGATGAAAGTCAATAACATGCTCGCACAAGTGAAAAGGCTCGACTGAGCAAAAGTACTTTAACACAAAACTGATCCTAGTAAAGTCATGCGCGCGCGCACAAACAAACCCGCTCGTTATACGCCTGAATGGTCATGGTTACTAGGTCTTTTGGGGGTCTTTTGTTCCATCCGATGTGAATAGAACGAACCCGCTCGATCCTTTAAGGATCAATGATTGCACCTGCAACCTCGGTAAAAATCGAAAGTGATCTTTGAGGGCCGTTTTCTCAAAAAATAATTTCCAAAACGCCCCCCAAAGTCTCTTTTAAAACCATGTATCTCCGCAATAAAACAAAATTATGTATCGTGTTAGGTATCAAATTAAAGAGGAAGAAAAGGAGAAAACAACCATACTATTAACTCAATTTCGACCTCGGTCGAGAAGTGCACCCTTTTGATGTGTGTCGTCACATATGATAACCATACAAACGGAGAATCCATTAATTAACCAAGTAACGATTACATTAGCTCACTCAAAGACCTGGAGACGGGTACATTGATAGTACTATATTATAATATTAAATAATATATACTACATATTCCAGACATTAAAATATAATAACAATGAGAGTAATTATGTAATTTGATATTTATATAATGTGGGTCATATACACACATAATTGACAACTTAACTAAATAACTAAGTGTGTGTGTATTTGTGTGCGTGTATACACAGGGGCCGCGTAGTGTATTTTTTTTTGTTAAGCCAAACATAGGGGGGGGGGGGGGGGCTGCAGCCCCCCGCCCCAACCCCCGGTTCCGCGGCCCCTGATACACACGGCAGAGCAAAGTTCGTCATAGATTTATTGTCCTCTCTACGTATGACAAATAACTGAAACATATTAACCCGTGATTGTGAAGAGTTAATGGTTACCTAGAAATATGACGTATCACATGTTTGTTTTTGAATAATCTTAATTTCTGTTCAACCTTGTTCCAGCACGTGCATAATATTTAATACCTTGATCGTCTATCATGATATGCCCCAGCACAATTACCCCTATCCTTTTGACAAGGCCTCTGGTCTAAGCATTATGCATCTATCATGAACAACTGGCGAATATGCGACTATCATTTATGGGGACTGCTAGTATTCCATCAAAGGACTTAGTAAC